>CM030370.1:7727457-7857923 GCA_003604175.2 Clonorchis sinensis
CCGCCTAATTCGACAAACCGTGGTCACAGATGCTGAATTCAGCATGTAATGATGAATAACGAAATTGGCGTGGAGGAGCATTGAGTGAATATAAAAGGAGGAACCTATGTCGCTTTCGATAACAGATTCTCACTTAAACAATGGGGTTCAAACGCATCCCTCGAGGGTCAATCGAGTACTGTCTCAAGACAATGGGGACGAGTTTGCCTGAAATGTGGATTACGGAAACGTGCACTCTTTTTAGAGCAAATAGAATGGCGATATGGGGCGACTTAGAACCTATTTGGAGAAGTCTGTCTAGTGTAAATTATGGTCCAAAAGCACGTTCGGCTTTCTCAACAGAAAAGTAAAAGCCAAGGATATCCGTGAAATTTGCGCGTGAAGATGGAGTACGGATCCGGTGGAGGCGTACAACGATAAAGGCCAAGAAAAACGTTTTGGTGTATGACATTTCGAGATTTTGAAAGCTATGGGGGGTTAGAGCTTCGGATAATAATAGTATAATAATAATGACCTTTATTATTAGCTGATGTGTGGCATATCTTCAGGCATGACCATACTGATAAAGTCGGAATCAAAGGCTGACCGATGGAATTTATGGATTTTCAGGATTGCGCGGGATTGGAGCAGTCACATAGATGGGGGGGATTATCCGACGCAGATGCGGTATTGCCTAAACTGCCACGGTCTCAATGCATTGGACAATGAGAAACAGTCGTTTGGGTTTTCCTATCTTTTGGGGGACATAGCAAACTGATGCAAGATCAGACATTCCAATTTGAAAGTGGCAGGATACAATACAACGGGGGAAGCCAAAACCAAGACACCCTATCTGACACGAGGTAAGATAACCGCAGACCGCTGAGAACGATGAACCTGAAAAACGGATTCGATGTGTTACATTGATCCGTCCGGTCAATCTGAGCCAAAGCTGAAGAACAGTGCCGAAGAATCTTGGGCTTGGACAGCTGGACTTACGACCTGTGTCATGAAAACGTTAATGGGGATGACAAGTGGAGAAGTCTGCGCTACGGATAAATGTTATCTGGAATCTCAGGACCATGGTGTAGGGTAAAACTCTACAGACCCACTGGTGTCGCTGTTAAGGCGGCGAAGCTCGGTGTAAAAATTCCTTGAAAAACCGAACGGAATGCAAACTGTAAAGAAACGGTGGATTAAAATTAGACCGAGATGGTTACATCGGAACGAAAGTTTTAGCGGACTGCAATGTTCTTCGCCCGAAGGTGGTTGGGGCCAGGCAAAGAGGTTGTTCCTACCTGCAGGTAAATGAACATGTGGGCGAAGTGGAACGGTCAATGGTATGAAGGGAATACTTGCGAGTGACGTCAGAGATGTATTGGGGTACAGTCAGAGGACTAGAGGACCGAGTACGGCTTCATGAAGAACCCCAATTTTGGTGGAAAATGGTGAATAGCAAGAAATACATAGAACAGCAATGCTGTTTTCTGTTTGTTGCTGATGATGTTGGGCTTGCCCAAGCCTTACATCAACTTGCAAAGCTGTAACTGCCTTCATCGTAATTGGGGTTGCACCATACTAAAGCCCACATCGTCAACCAAACCCAACACACACCCCTACCTACTGTTCCCAGGAGCAGGTGCATACAAAAAATGCACTATATATATACAATGAGATCCCTAATCCCCTACTATCAGCATACAAGGTTGGTGCCTAAAGGCCCTTTGCCATGCAGCGCTTGTTGATTAAAGCTGATAGCATTGCTTGGATGTCTCGTGACCATTTCTCTAACATTCACCTTTCCTCCTAGATTATAGTATTGTCCAAACCACTTAGTAACCTCCAGAAAATCTAGTCAACCATCTCGGACGTTATACTCCCGTCAGTCCTTGTTTAATTGATTTCCCTTCCCACAACATCCCTCTGCGCACTCATGTCATTTTGTTCCGTGTCTCCGGTACTATAATAGCATAAATTAGCAAGCTTCGCTAGTCTCTGCTCGCTAAGACACAAACTACAATCCTACTTCTATCCTGTCCCATTTAAACACCTAGCGTCACCATCCCAATTGTGGTAAACTTTATCCTTGCCTTACACCCGAAAGATCCCCATCCGAACCAATAAATACCTGCGACCGTATATTGGCTTTTTCCTAACTCTGCGGATTTTTTCGGCCAGCCCCAAAAAATCCCGCTGTTCATAGAATTGCACACTCTAGTCAAATCATCTCAAATGTGATGTCCGTCACGGTGCTGACCAGAAACCAACGTGTGTCAGTGCAATGATGGCACGGAACGGTCATGCCCAGTTTGATAGCATAGCCGCAACTATCCACTTCCTACTTTTGACGATGCCCTCGCCCACTTGTACCCTTTTCTCCAAGTGCGAACAAAGTCTTCTCCTGACAACAGCCGCATCCGCGATCCGTTCATTCTAGACCACTGAACCGTCCGTTGCAATATAAACATATAGTTGACTGCATTTTATGCTCCTCACAAGTTCAGTCATTTTTTCTGTGCAGTTTGCTTTCCAACTACCTTTCCCAAGGAACTTTTGCACCAGTCCCCACTCGCGCAGTGACCCTAGTGAGTCTCTACAGTTTCAGCGTACACCGTGACCGTACCGTTTATCCGTATTGCTGAATCTTCTAATCCATTATCCTCACTTAAGCTCTTTGTGACCCTTGCTATGAGCCCAATAGTCCAAAGCCGAATAGGCCTCATCGGTAGTTTTAGACTTAAGTTCCGATTAACCTGCAACATCGCGACAATCCAGCTTCCACACCAGATTCGTTGTTTTGGTCCATCATTTTAACAATTTAAAGTTTTCTTATGATGCGCCAGGAAGGGTGCCTAGTTTTGCCCGCCCCCCAAGATCTGCTGTTGCCCTAGTAATTGTGCCCCATTCCCATGCGGATTTAGACGTGGACAAGTCTAAATAAGATATTGGTTACCGTTTATAACGCTATTCTTTTTTCACGTAATGCCTAGTACCCGCAAATCACCCCGGTCGTGCTATATTCTGACTTTAACCGTATGATCACGCCTGACGGTATGCCACCCACCAATTGGGAATAAATATTACTATTATTAGAAATATTTCATTAGATCTAGGCTTTTACGAGGTTCGTGGAGAAAGTGAATACGTGACTCATATTTTTTTTACATAAAAGGCTAAGATATATTCTCAGCTTATTACCCTGGCGGATTGATCGGACCAAGTTCTCCAAGTTCTCCAAGTTGCTCCATAGTTCTTAAGCGAATTCTTGTGAATTATCTCTGAAAATCGTAAACCAGTCGCATCTTGAAGAAGCATCCGAAATGGCTCACAATAATTCCGGCAGTTACAGATAAAAAGCACATAATATAAAATGTTGGTTGCTTTGTGGCATGATCAACTTATGGTTTCCTTTCGCGAGTCCATCCCTGCCTCGGAAATTTCAAATTTAATAAGGTATAAAAACCAGGGCCCAATAATAGCAAGCGGTATGCCAAAAGGCCGCGCAGTGTTGTGCTCAACTTGCTCAAGACTCCCGCTAAAAGCACCTATCAGTTTGTGCCTCGGTATGTGTGTATTGCGGAGCAACCGTGTGATGGAATAAATGGATGTGCATAAAGGGAACAAAACTTGGCAAGATTTCAAATTACTTACAAACACTCTATAGCACTGATCGCAACGGGTCCGCTGGTTATTGCACTTCGGAAGTTCAGACTGCTGATCGCATCAAATAGCGAACAAAACAGCAGACTATATTTGAGTGCTTCTGTGTTGCCGACTTAAGTGAAATCATCTGTGGATAAGATTTACCAGACAAATCTGTATAAAATACCATAGCGAGGTTTGTAGCAGTGAACAGAAGTGATGTATACCAAGCGCCGCGTTAACTATCGCATGCAAAATACTATTAGAAGAGATTGTAGAATTTAATGCTAAAAGCTACCATCAAGCTCGATTTGCCCAATAACTTGCTTTTGGTTGTAAAATCTTCAGCAACATATGGATGATGTGATTTTATATTCAGCCTGTTGGGTTCTCCAATGCATCCAAAAAGACGTTAAACTATGTCAGAGTACTAACTTAGGATGCGGAAATAAGCATTTTGATTACTTGCCATATCTTATTGCTAATCAAAGTATGTATCGCTCGACAAAACTATCTGATAGGGTGATGGGATTGTGCTCTTCTCTAGCCGGTTTGACCTAAATTGTGGAGTTATTCCTTGTTTGTTCCAGGAATCATTCGAACTATCCCACGTTGTCATGGCTTTCCTACTTCAGACAGACCCATACGTGGTGGTTGGTAGTGAGGTGTGTTTATAATGATCCGCAAAAATTATTTAACGGAGAAATACCCTCTGACACGCTCAATATGTGTTCAGAGTTTTTATCAAATATATTCCAATGCGACAATCACGACGGCTGCTCTTGTCATGTTAACCCTAAGATTTATTTTGTATAAAATATTCATTAGACATTAGGTTACCACAAACATTTATGTAGTAAAATCCGAAGAGAAGAGAGTTGAGTCCTGGAGACCACTGCAAACATCCGAAATAGGGAATCATCCTTTAGAAACAAACGCAAACGTGTCAATTGCGCAAAATGCACGTTTATTCGTCTTAGTAGAAGGGTTATTGTCGGTCGTGAGTACTCTGTTGCTCACCAGAACCTCCTGAGCATTTGTGGCGTCTGATACAACGCACTTATATTATAGCAGCCCCAAACTGTTAACATTTAGGAAAAAAGCTGTGTGATCAAATGGCGTTAAACTGTTCACTTAATTGCCACACTTAGTAAACAACCAGGAAATTAAGTGAAAATAATGTTTCAGCGATTTTCTGCATTACTTTGTAGGTTTTCGTACGCCTTCAAATCAAAGATTACTGTTGCGAAAAAGTGACATGAAAATTGTGATACAATGATGAACACTGGGACAGCTGGTAAATTACAGAAGTTTTGCGGGAAATTTCAGGCAAAAGCGTAAAGCACTGTGTTAATTTTTTATTTAGACGTACTTACCGGCACATATTACGTACATTCTTATCGGTATATTTTGATGAGCAGCTACGCAAAGCCACAATTACTGGTGAAAGCCAATCCGACCACTAACCAACCATTTGCACAGGCGATTGGAAATTGGTTAAACGGAAATCAGCAGCATTCCGGTTGCAGAATCATATTAGGTTGATAGAAATAACTAGACTTGCAAACAGATTGTATTGTTGTATTTTTAAAATCCAAATTTAATTTCGTAATGAAAGCTTGACGTAATTTAATACCGCTTCACGCTTAGGACATTCTAGTAGTACGGAACGGAACATTCAGTGCGCTCAAACGCGCTGATGGACAGATGTGAAAAACTTTCTTATACGTCTACATCATAAGCTGTCTCGCCGCAATTTTTGGATTCTTTACGTAAAATAACCTATCTGATCTTCGCAGAGCAGTTTACCTTCAAACCAAAACGACTGCTGCGTGGACTACAGTGTTCAGTAGCACAAAATCGCTAAACGTGAGTTAATTAACTGCTGTCTGTATAGAAGCGCGGTATTTTAAAAGTAAAATTAGGTAAACGAAGGTTCCTGAACACAAGATCTTACTTCGCTTGACACGTACGCAAAATGTAACCACACAGACGTGTCAGACTGCAGATATAAATACTCGAGAATACTGCGGTGTTATCGTGCACAACGTCAGAACCAAGAAACTAACGATGAACGCAAATCTTTTTGGCGTGATCATTTTTCTCGGTAAATATAATTTTAAATTTCTTCTCTTCTGCACTGTCCGTCTACGTTGTTCTTACACGCGACTAGTTGTCATATAACTCATTTTCTTTTACAGGTATGAATATCATGTGCAGGATTTCAGCGCAAACATATGACCAGTGTAAAAGTACGTTTTTTTGTTGGTGTTGTTTAGAGCGATGTATACGGTGCATCTCAATTAAAGATGATTTGGACGTTTTGGATAAGTAAAGAAAATCAAATCCTATTGAAATCCTATTGAAATCCACGGGAATGTTTGCAAATATTTGAACAAGGTTTCGTCACCCATATTGTACATAAATATGTAAAAAAAGTAAAATCTATGCACAGTGCTTTGCTATCAGCGTGTTTAAAACTGAAGAAGTTATGTATTTTACCCTGTTATTCAAAGCTGCATTTAATGGTATCACTACACCTATCAAACAATTTTAAGCCAGTTTTTTTCCCTGTGGTGTATTGTAACAATACTTGCCTGTACTAAAATCTGACGGGTTGAATATTTTTACAATTGTCATAGCGCTCCTGGCTACCAATAATTTGGACACTTGCAAATTTAACAACTAAATAAAAGACCAAACACTATATGGGCCACAATTTTGTGCTTTACCCGTTTGGACATTGTGTCAGATTAATTTGTTTTGCACATCCGAAACTATTTAAATCATGTATCAATATACACTATCTATCTTTACCTCATCCAGAACCCTGCATTAAACAGTCAAACGACCTGATGAAGAAAGGTAAGCGGAAAATTGGCGAGGAAACCACATGAGTGATGCGCACAGACTTGAGTTTTGTACACGCATGTAAAGAACACTTAGCGTTAACATTTACCCCCAAATTTTCACTATTCTACAATTACTTTTCAAGTGCTGATTAGTAAGTTGTAAATTGAACATCATTTGGAGCTTAATGCTGATAGTACGCCTGAAACGTTACTAGATTTGTGGCTGCTGGCGACTGAGACTATTTTTTCGGAAACTAGAGCATCTGTCCTCCCCCAAGCGTTAGCTGCAAGTTTTCTAGCAGTATTAGGAAATCCGGTGAACCTTCTCATGTGGTTACGACCATGCTTAATTCTTCTTGTTACTACAGTAGGCTTATTTGACTACCGTCTTTCCAGGTTGATATAACAAAAGGCTAGCGAACTGCAGATGCCCGTTTGTTGAACGCGACTGGGTGCGGACAATATCTGTATGCCAACTCTTAAACAACAACATTCCTAAAAAAATTGAACCAATTTTGAACAGAAAACGAGGTATTCCTTGAGGGCCTTTGAGCAGGATGCGATAATACTCGATACGCCTGAGATTCTCCCCTTGGATTTTCAATCCGAGAAGAGAGTTGAAGTTGACTTTCACGCGGTATATCCATACTGTATGGCTCTGAGTCTACTATCAATTTGGGCGCATTTTAGCAAAGGCAGTCTTTGGACCTTTTGGTCAGGATTGCAAGAATTTCATTTTTGTCATAATTGATCCTGAGGATTTACCAGGTGAGTTGCCATTTACTTGGAAACAAACGCGCTGTGCTTAATTGCATCACTCCAAAATGTTACATCGTAGAAACCTTGTAAAGTTCTACTCCGAGTCAACATGAATGGCATCGCTTCTAAACAGTTATGCTTAACAATTTTAGAACCGGAAAAGACCTTCGTATATATCTGCTTCAGTAAGTGTAATCAGTTCCTGTACAGATAAGTGTTACACCTTTATTGTCGCAATCAAACCCCGTACAAATAATGTACATGTTCACCGTTTACACATCTGACTGAATGAACAAAAACTTACCTGGCAGTTTGACGGTATCAAAGTGAACAAATGAGCCATTTGCCATAGACAAAGTAATCACTGAGTCTCTGTGAAATCCAAGTGATCGAGCTTTAGGCTTGGTATTAGTTTTGAAGAACTAATCTGCCCTCAGACACATCACGCATTCTGCTTGTCAATTAACTGTTTAGACGAAACTGCAAACATGGGTCTCTATAATTTCCATGTTCATTTTACCACTTTTGGCCTACCGGTGGATTCCCGAATATGTGACATACCACAAAGTTGAAGGCACATGGAAAACTACTTGTTTACATTTCAGGTTCTTGTACACATCAGGACTTCGTAAGGTGTATGAGTGAGTAACTTCTTTATTTTCTAGTGTGTCATGCATTGGTAGAAGATTAATTGTTATTTTCACTCACAATTATTAATTTATACTTGTATATTTTCTTAATGACTGTAACAATCTGTTTCGCCCATAAAATGCCAAATATTCTCAACAGTTTCACAATATGTTTTATTACACACGAATGAGTTGCAACAGCTAAGTTTTCCGTTCGTCAAAATTTAAGTTCACCAGAAAGAACAATAAACAAATTGAGAAGGCCAACTGCTCAAATGGCAACAGTGGTGATAACGGATTGCTGTTGGAAAGGTTTTAATAAACCAATAGTCTCCAGGACTATCTACTGGAGATGCCTAGCAATAGCCAGACAGATATATCCAAGGGGCAGTGTGAGTTTTCTGTTCAGTTATCCCGGTTTCAAAGCGGCTTTGTTGCGGCGTTATTTAAAGAGCTGTGGTCTTCAGCATACTATGATATCTATCTTTCATAAAAATAAAGATTTCACGTCTGTATTATGAATGCATGGTTTTCAAGTGTTCAAATGGCGTGATGAACATATATTTGTCCAAACATGTAACGAGCACTCAAACCGTGCAACCGAGCGTACATTGGAATGCTACGTCTCTTCCTAAGCTTGAAATCCAAGTAGCTTATGACATATTGAATGAGCCACATAAAACCTTTCTTTCCTGACAGGATCGTGTGATGCAAATAATGCCGCAGATGGTAGGCGAAAAAATTGTTTAAAGTTTTGCTTATTGGTTTCAAATTTGAATTTCAATTGTTAACCCACTGGACCAAAGGGCCCTGAGAACTAAAACCACCGGAAGAGAAATAAACCAACGATACTAGTTGTAAGACATACGCCTTTGAAAAGACATCGCAATATTATTGGGCTGCTCAAAAAATGGAACATATTTAAAAATTTTAAAGCACACGGATTATTTGTATGCAGCGCTTGATGAATTAAATTTCACACTTGTGCGAGCAATCAGTTGACTAAACTGACAAGCAAAACTAACCACGGTTTTGAGATGAATGTACGACTTTCAACTTCACATTGATTCCTCCGGCACTCGTTAGTACCAATCTGTGCGCTTCAATTTACCATGTGACATCTGTGCCAAAATCCTTATGAATAGTATAAAATGATCTTTTAATTAAAACATGCTTACATGTTTTATGCCTTCCCGATCTATTTAGTCCTCAGTTTAGTTGACCCGTTTGAGGCACTGCACAATTTAGTGGGGTGTTAGAGACAAAGACAAGCGTGTACTTTCTACTCGAGCGTCAAAGAGAAATGCTCGCAAGAAGTACTGGCACTAAGCATAATTAAAACAATCCGAACAGCGCACAACGGGCTATTCTCTAC
This sequence comes from Clonorchis sinensis, assembly GCA_003604175.2. Lineage (NCBI taxonomy): Eukaryota > Metazoa > Platyhelminthes > Trematoda > Opisthorchiida > Opisthorchiidae > Clonorchis > Clonorchis sinensis. Next base: position 7,736,694 of record CM030370.1, read on the forward strand.
AAGCTTATATCTGCTCAATCATCGATTTGGTTCATCCGTATTCTCTAGTTTAATTACGAACGTGATGAGACGAAGCATAGCCAGCGTTTTGCATACCTATTTTACGTTCTGCTGAAAGAACCACTGAGGCGTGACAGCAAGCATCTCGACAAGAAAATTCAATGCACGCTTTTGTGTGCTGGATTTCGTATCGATCCTGCAGATCTTTTTAAATCAGTAGCTACAAGTTAATCTTCTAAAATTATATGTCCATCTAGAAGTTTTTTATTCTGGTTACGGAGTTTTGGAAATTGGTAGCCAAATGTCCAGAGCAAACATAGCCCAGTTTAACTCACAACGGGCTGCTGGAATGCCGTATTACAGAGCGTATTGAAAAATTTCCATGACCTCGTACAACCTGGTTTTATAGAGAGTAATCGTTGTATTGATTGCAATTGTGTCAAACATTGTGCCAAAAAAACGTAACAAGCAACGTATATTGGGCGCTCGGACGAACACTTGTTTGCATGAAATATTGGAGTGAATTATGTTGAAATTTTAGATCATAAAAGGAGCAACTGTAAAAGTAAGTTTTGTGGGTAGAATTTTCTTTCACATTCTGTTATAATTTAAGGCAAAATTTCAATTTAATATTTGGTCCTAAATAAGCTCCAGGAAAATCCAGTAATAGGAAATGGAAAGGAGTGCAATAATTTTAAAATCTACAGTGTGTGTTGCTTTGAATGATTAGTAATAATGCAGTTAGATCTACACGTAAAACGAGGTATTTGGAGAGATGAAACATAGCTAAAGAGCAAATGTCTACAAAACGGAAAAAAATCAATAGACTGAATATATACACGAAAATATTAAAGAAAAAATGTTCGAAACAAATCTGGTTGACCCTTTTTATTGCTGAATAAAGTACGCTGACTGTCAAACAAAGCTCCACCCAAGAAAGCATGCTGATGTCCCAAAACCACTCTGACATTTTAGAACTGTGTAAATCCTACGGTAAAGCCCGCTGTCAAGGTGAGTTTAGGGCTTCTATTATAATTACAAAATTTGTCCGATGTATTACCCACTACCCTGAATATTGCCAAGTCTGAAATATAACAAGGCAAGTTTAGCCAATAATAACGCCCGCGATTATATAAACCCCGAAGAAAAACCGGACATTTTCAAAACAAATCTGCTTGATAATTCCAAACGTAATATTTGCCAGGACCGAGCACGTGTTCGCAAATAGATAGCTACAGTGGAGGATGTCACATTTGCTGGTAAATTTAATTTTACTGTTCTTAGGCGCAAACAGACTGTCAGTGCCTGACCATTGCGGTTCAAAATTATCTTGATGCTTTCTGCATTTGTGCGGACGCAGAAAAACCGTATTTTCAATGCGGGGTCAAGTGCGTCCCAATATTTAGGTTTTGGATACGCTAGGCGTAGAACACTGGGAGTACCAGAATAAAAGCTTTAGAACTCTTACAATTTTAAGGACATCACCTGAGAAGTTAGGTATGCTGTAGATATTGGCCTTCGAGGACACGAAGACCGAGGTTTACTGGCCTACAGTTTACTGGCCTAAATTTAATCAACTCGACTTCAGAATGGTTTCTAATTTTGCCCGCAAACATCCAAATCTGGTCTACCGTATTTCAATTTCATTTGCGCTTTCATTTCACCAACATTTGATGGATCACCTGACAGATGACTGTCCATATGGAGGGGCCGGTTGCTTGGGTATGTTTTATTCATCCTTACACATACGCAAATATTTGCTGCAAACTTTATACCACACAGAGTAAAACCTGTGTTACTCGGAACAGTTAAATTGATCTGAATATTAATGCCTAATTTAGATAAATGCATGTATATGTAAAATGACAGAACGGTGAAATTCTCTCTCATAAAACAGTCACCACTTGATGCAGGTGTCTACCATGTGCCTTAATATAAATGGGATATATTGCGTTCGCACTTCCGTATTTCAATTAAACTCCTTTGCGTATTTTGCGAACGAGGATTGCATTATGTCCAATTTTTCACAATATAGCTTCATGTGTGGAGTTATACGGTGAGCAATAGTTTGATAGTTTGAATAAACAAAGACAACGCGCAATGTGTATCATCATTCCGCTAACTTTTCTACTTACTGTAATGCAACATTTGAACGCAAACATTCACGAGTACTGTCGTGTGCAAGCAATATTTTAGATAGCTGAAACACAAACACAAAGAAATATTTAATGTATTCAAATCTTATGGCCCACATAAGTCTTGCTCCTGACTCCGAGTTTACGTGTTTTCCCCGCTATAAGTGTTCACTTGACTGTCATTTAACCGTTGACAACATTTCCTTCAACTATGCTTGCCTTTCCACATTTGTAGGCAAGTAAATTTCTGAGGACATCAACGAAGACAGTAAAATTCTTCTTTGCCGATTTCCTAAGTTTTCGAAATTCCTAATGATAAATTCATCAAACAAACTGTCGTTTTTCATGTCGTGTTCATGGACGTACCGTTACTGAGAGCGTGCGAGCCGGATCGCCGGAAGCCTGCACATTGCTTGGCTATTCAACATGTTGCACATCAGTAATGATGCAAACATATTACACAGTGGAATGGGTGGAAAAACGGGTTTGAAAATTCAGACCACTTTTTACCAGGCCAGCGAACCATTTTAAACAGACCATCAGATAACAAAGCAGTTTAAACCGCCAGCTTTTCACGCTAGAGTGTGTAACATAAGCGAAGTCCAAAAATTAAAAATTGCAAAATTCGGTTTCTATCGGTGCAAGAAACGACGAATAATCGGTTAATGCTATTCTTGGGTAAAACGTCTAAATACCATTTGGAGTGAGATTAAAATTGGTCGGTTCTGGCAGGAAGCACTCAGATAGAATAACCTTCAATCCTTGGCAAGTAGCTAATCTACGTACGACCGTTGCACACGGCGAAACTGCAGGAAATGAGGCAAATTTCTGAGTTTTTAGGAGTTTGTTTGCAATTTGCCGCTTGATCTGCAGACATTGAACAAGCGAGTGAAGCTTCATCTCATCTGTGCTTGTGCCTCTTCGATTCAAACGCACCAAAGCTACGTGGTGTGACAAACACCCTACAATTTTAAGGCATCTACTTCGTCATGAGTTATTTTCGGTTAAAATAAATTTTCTTCAAATCTAGTATATGTACAATCGTATCAACGTGCTTGTCAATCTAATCATCCTGTGCGTTTTTCCCGCGTTTACCACAAGTTTCATGTATCTTTGTCATCACATGTAACTTTGCTCTCTAACGCCTGGAAGGGACCACCTATGATGTCGGCCATTTGTCAATGTTATATCTCAACGTCAGCCTGAAAGGCGTTTAAATATTCTGCACGATGTAACTCAGTGTAACAACAGAGTAACAAGCGCGATCACAAGCCAAAATATCCGCCACAATAGTTTCACTATTTCATATTTGACAACAAGGTTTACATGAATTGACGTTTATCACGAGCTTCAAATAAATATGGGAAATAGTTCTTTCTAACGTTGATAACCTCTATATGGTGACTTGGAAATGCCAGTTTAGTGAGTCATTAGATGCATCTTTCATAGCGTGATTTCTGGATGATTTATTAGTTCCAACACAGTTTATGCAAAAGTTGGTGCCAAAAGCGCCTACAAGAAACACTGGCGACCTGAGATGTTGGGGCGCAAATTTTTCGAGAACTCCTAAGCTTTTGACTCTGGCGAAATGGTAATAGTCTCGTGACACGCTCGCTACGTAATTGCGAACGTTGTGTACAGAATTTGGCGCGCCACATGCGGAATGCTGTCGCATTTTGCGCTGTCATATGGAGAAAACTCTCACATTTTTCCGGCAATATCAATGCCGACACATGGGTTTTCTGGGTCCGATTGTTTGATGCCTAAACTGGGGGGTTAATTGTTCACCCGTTATTCTGCAGAGCCAAAATTCGGTGATCCTTTTTCATTTATCGGTAGAACGTTTTACTGGAAATCATCACTGTTGACAGGAAGGTCATATTCCTGAGATTAACCACTAAATGTACGAAATCCACTGACACCTCAGCTCCAGTAGATGCTGACAAGACAGACAACGTCCCTCAATATGCAGCGCGTTCTAGCCTTGAATCAAATCCGGACTGCAGACAGCGCTAGACCAGAGTCAGACAGCCTCCCGCTAACAAAATAGCTTGAGCCCCCAGTATTTTTGCACCCACGCTCTCGCAGTCGCTTGTTGGCAATAAAGCTGTTGCGCTCTGTATCGGTGAGTCATTTTCTTGCACCAGACGCTGAATCGGGGATAGACTGGCGACTCAGCAAGATATAGAAATCTTGGCGACTCACAAACCCACGAAACTCTGAGAAAACATTTTGCTGCAAAGACAAAAGCAGTTTGAAGCGACTCAATTACGTTTGGTGAAAACATAGACGTAGCAACTTAAACTTCAACCACCAAATTTTGCCAGAAATGCTTTAGGTGGTAAGCCTCGAGTACTCGGTGATTTCTACTGGGAGATGGAGATTGCAGGCCAGCATAATCGTGGTATTGTCTATCTTGCTGCTTATGAGCTTAATCTTTAGGACAAAGACTAGACCGGCCGCTTGCATCGTTCAACAATGCCGATGGAAAACTTATGTTCATCATTATCGACAGGAGGGAAGCTAACCTCCAGTCTGGAAACGGTGTGCTTGTGAGAGAATATCGCTCAGGGCACCAAAGATAAACTGTTAAAACCGTCCTCGAACGAATCCGCAGGGCGAATTTTAGCGTCCGGGTGGATATACTGATATACAAATGGCAGCCTAATCAGCTACGGCCGACTGGATGATCGATTTTAAAGGTGGAAGAACATTTACTAGAACTCAACCTGCCACTTGATGCCTTTGATCTCCCAAGATCAGCACAAATGGCCACCACTTCACAGGTGCCGGCCAAGCGAAACGTCGCATGTGTTGCGCTAGAAAACTGGTGGAATCTTTACAACTTGCTCCGCATCGGCAATCTTACGCTTAACGGCCAAAAGTTTGGAGTATCAGGAAAGTCAGATTCCTGAACATAACTACTAAATGCCCGAAAACTAGTGAGACCCTTGACTCCACTATGTGCCGACCAGACAACCACCGCCCCTTAATATGCAGCGCGTGACAGCCTTGTTTCGAAGCCAGACAGCGCGAGTCAGCATTCATCAAAGTCAGACAATGCGCACTCTAACTCAAAGCCAGAGAGCACACGACAGCCTTAGACCAAAATCAGACAGTCCCTCCAATAAAACAGTTTAAGGCAGCCGTATTTTTGCACTCATGCTTTTGCACCCGCTTGTTGGCAACAAAGCTGTGGTGTTTATCATTGGTGAGTCTGTTTCGGCACTTGACACAAGAGCGTGAACAGCAGTCAGACAAAACAGATTGGCGACTCAGAAAGATATAACGAATTGCGTGCTTGCTGGTATCGACAAAAATTGATCAGGACAACATATCATCCAGGTTGTCACAATTCGTCTACCACAATGGTTGCAAGACAAAGCAGAATCTGTTGTTCTAACGAGGTGGTGGCTTGATGAGGATTGTGCTACTCCTAAGTCTTCATTTTCATCAGCAGATAGTGAGTGACGCACCTATTCGTTTTAAAATAGTGGCGACTTGCTAACATCTTGTTTTTCGCAAAAAATATGCTCAACTTTAAATGGGAACTTTGAATCGAAAGAAACCAATAAAAAACCAGTAGCAGTTTGAGACGATTTTAGTAGTAACACCCGTGACTTTCACTAAACTTTGCTTTCAAATTCCAAGAAGAAAAAAACTTGTGCATATGCTGGCGGCTCCAAATAAATCAGGAACTAACTTCTTCAACAGCGTAGTCATGATCTTGGTAGCTGGCAGGATGCACGAAATCGATGGACGGCAGCAATACCCTCTTGTCGAAGTTTTAGGGAGAAACAGACGCAGCAAATATTGCAAGTCAACCGCTGAGAGGTGTAGAGTATACCAAAATAATATCCTTACTCATACGTTTTCTTAAGATGCGTTCGCGGAATGTTGTTCATCTTACTGCAAATCATCTAGACACATGAAGCATTGGTCAAGACTAATTTTAGTTTTGGGACCTCGAGAGCTTAGTACCTAAGAAGCTAAATACATGCGTTTTTGCGATTAGAATTAGATGTAAGCAGGAGTAAAAGGGTGGTGCATCAAAGTTTCATTCGTGCGGAAAAACATTGCACATCTGTAGAAAATTCCCGCCGCCAGTAGTAGGGACTAGTAGGGCGCATATTGTATTTGCAAAAATCAGGGGGATATTCTGGTGGTCGGTGGATTGCTTGGGGCAACTCAAATATTCCGCATGACGTAAAGTTGTAACCTACACTGTTGAGAAGCAAATTAGTTCACGGCTTGTGTCTCACATGACGCCCGAGCCACTCAGCTTTACAGTACGCAAAAAACAACGAACGAACCGTGTGTTTAAAAAAATCCCGAGAAGGGAAATCCATGACAGAATTCCAAAAAAATTCGAGGAATTAAAGGGAAATTTCAAGATAGGCCTTGGTTCCTATGTGATGTGAATGAGCTGTAGCCGTGAAATATGCAACTTTTTATTCGTTGTCTAGAATAGCATGTTAACAACTTCCGCAGTATCTCCTGTTTACTGGATAAAAATCGCATTTTACTGGCAAACCCAGGTAAAACCGCTGTCTTCGGGACATATACTGCATTGCCGCGCACACAAATATTTAGACATAACGGAATGACTAGATTTTTAGCGTCTAGCCTAACTGACTATATCTTTAAGGCAGTCATGAAACTTCCTTCGGTAGTATGAAATCAGACTAGGATTTTTGCAAAAACAAAAATTTCACGGATCGGTAACGTTATCAAAACAGATTGTTCAAATAGCTTGAAGTTGTGGCATTTAAGTACGTAGTCGTGCATTCGGAAAGTAACAAGGCAACCAGTGGTGGCTCAGGCAACCAAAATGCTTTACGAGTGGAAACAATTTGTGCGAACCTCTCTCCGAAATGCCTTCCCTGAAGAACGGTTCGCAGGCTATCAGATAGCTGAAAAAGGTATCACAAAAACTTGTGCTACTGGCCTAGCACGAAAACACACAATAATGCTGCACGCTTGATATTTCCTCAGATATGTGAACAGCGCTAGGACTTAACACTTTTCCAGGTGTTCCCGAGTCAACTAATGTGTCCATAATGAAAGATATGAAACCTTATAGAAATTTCTCAAGTTTCTGATAGAACAACTGATACCAGCGCTTTTTGTTATGCGCTGTTCGCTGATAACACTAACGGCGGAATCTTACACACCCCACCGTTTTTTGGATGGAGCTATATTGTTAAACAGTGCGTACATGTGAGCCCAGCATAAGAATTTTCTGTTTTGAATATTGGAACAGTCTCTTTTTGTGTTGTGAGGAATTTTATGTGGTTAAATATATACATATTTAGCACTGGACTCTTTATACACACTGGTATCCCTATGACAATATAACAATTTTTTTGCGAAACAGGCGCGAGCAACGCTGGAAGAACGTTGAGCGGGCAGATATATTTAGGCGACAAAATTAAAAACCATTCCAAGGTCAATAGAGAAACATTTTGCCATGCGTAAAGTAGCGACTAACTCACGAGTTAACCCGCGTCATTTTGCGTCAAATTTCAGGCGCGTTCTCTACAGTTCTCCTTATGCGACTTGAAGAAATTAGGTGTGAATCGCAGTATTGCCTGGTAACGGCCGGTACGTTTTGGGTAGAGTTAGGGATTTGACTACATGACTATATGAATCTCCATATTTCGCTTTACGTGACCGTACGCAACAACTAACTTTTTAGGTTTCACAAATACGAGCTGGTTGTACACCTGTGAGCACTCACCACAAAACATGAACTATTGTTGCCCGCCAGGTTGGTCATAGAAATATATTTGTTTTCTCCAACTTCCAGAAAAAAGACTTCTCCGTGTTTTGCCGATTAACATGGCGATGTATTTTTACATGCAACTCCACTAGAAATAACTGCTTTGTTCCGCTTCTGATGCCATGTTTCGGGATGGATATATTTGTGAATTGAACCATCAATATAGTTCGGCCTAGAGTTTGAAAGTTGCATTCAAAGCTTGAGGTTTTAGTCAAAACGTGCAGCACCCTGTTCTCATACCACTCGATCCATGCTTCTCCTTACATGATCCTGTCAAAAAAGGATTTATTTTTAGTGCACTATGTCATATGCTACTTATGTTTCAAAACTAAGAAAGAATATTACCGAGGTTGAACCTCAGTAGCTTAGCATGAGCTCGTCTTTCTTTTTTGGTGGCTTTTTGTCGTTGTTTTTGTTTTTGTACCTCCGCAACAGATATTTGATTGTGAAATAATACTTGTCCCTTGTAAAACAAAACTCAGTTAATCGTTTTAAAAGACCAAGTGATGAAGTTCTCTAGATAACAACGTAGGTGCACTTATTCCTTTACCCGTTTAAACCAGACCGCACGAAAGATAACAATTACTTACGCATCGCTGGTCGTTCTCCCTTTCTGCATTATATCTGTCTAAACATTGCCCTGCGTTTCCGCTATAACCTTGTATCAAAGTTATCCGTAAAGCTTATCGGCATGTTAATTATTGCTTGACAGCTATCCATGGACCAGCATCTGGCTCTGTAACTCCTTGGCTTTCTAAAGATACACTTTTTTGCCTTACTTACTTTTTAGCAAGCTGGGACGTTTATTTTTGCAAATTTCAAGCCTGCAGTAAAAGGGGATATAGGTCAGGGTTTTAAATCTCTGGCACTCTGAATGTGACGAAACTTGTTCTAGTCATCGAAAAGGCATACAAATATTATACTTTGGTGAGTCTAAGCTACAATTGACAATTCGGGTCTCACATATGCATGAGAGACTGAGAACCATAAACTCTTAGTGTGTACAATATAACACAGCAGTTGGTTATGTGCTTTCAGGCTCCTACTATCCCAAAATTCAGATATCCACCACTAGGCAGGAAGTTGCCTGATTGATTTATAGGCCGATACGATGCACTTTTGGCTTGAGAACATGATAATTCTCCAAACGTTTTACAAAACTGCCGACTAAGACCCTTGGATATAACACACATTCGGTGGTGATTATGTCATAGACGCACTGCTAAATTACCCACGTAAATATCGTCAAGTGTCTAGTTTAATCTGTGGTGTTTCTCCACGCACTTGGTTATTGGATGGAGGAGTAGCTTACATCAGCACGCAGAGTGAAGATATATATATATATATATATGAAAGTCTTCGCCGGATCTCAAATGATTTTTCATGACCACACAGATGCGATTTCATTCATGAAGACACTAAATAAAATTTCACAAATCTTCCTCGATGTATCATTTGGAACAGCAGATAATGATATCTTTTACATTTTCGAGCAGAAAATCTAACCGAATCCGCCAAACTTGCGGAACTGCGCATTAAATCTGAGCCACTTTTTAAGGCAAATGAGGATTCCTTTTATCTACTTGTTGACCAACAGATAAACATTTTACTCTTCGTATTCCCGTTGTCCACACAGACTGCCCAGTCGCCGCGGTGAGTTTGCATACACCGAAGTCGGTGTGCTTGGTTAATTCAAATTTGATTTATTTAGCATGTGCCGCAAAATGCCTGCGCAGACAAATTTTATTAGTAAGGCAAGCGTTCAATAGTAGGGCTAGGAAGCAAACATAATCATTTGAAATAAAACTGTTGGGGCATACGTACAAACGTCAAATCCGAACTGTGTTTTGGGTAGACTAGTACGCCGTTTTATCTCAGACATTTCAAATTTCATCGCTCCAAGCTTAAAATGTTTGACAAACCATCTGGCTCTGGTTCAAATCCGGCGCTTCGTTTTGTCGTTTTCTACAAGTGAATAGTCACCAAAAGAATTTATATGACCCTATTTGGACGTGATGAGCACACGAAAATCCAGAGTACGCTCTTCCTATTTCGATATTTAGCGGGTTACTCAGCAGATAACAAGAACAGTGAATTATAAGCGAAACCTTCCGGGATGGATAGTATAACTTGTTCTGCGCTGCTAGAAGGGTAACGAGTGACTCATGAATTAAGTCAGCTCCGGCGCCATCCAAAGTCCCCAATTATAGCCGTCAACAATATGAAGAATCTTGTAACGTTACGATGCAAATGATGTTCAATTCGCAAATTACTAGTCAGCTCTAAACAAGAAGTTTTGGAAAATTACATCTTTGGGTATTTTTTGGGCTGCATACCCTTTAAATGCATGCGGAAACGAAAGCTGTGTGAAACAATCCTATGTTTCACGTGTCAGATTCCCGCTCACCTCTTATCGGCAGTTCATCTGATTGATCGATGCGAGTTTCTCTCTTAAGTGAAGACGAATTGTATGTTGAGTATTTTGGAATTCATATTTGGGGTTATTTCCAAACGGGACGTAGACAAAAACCTTGCGAATACAGCGTTGCAGTTTGTGCCGTTGTGCATCCTAATAGTATTGAGAATTTATGTTACAATTAAAAAATAACAAACTTGATCTGGGCATTTGCCTGAAGCTATACTACAGCTAAGTGTGGTTTCTAAATCATAACCGTGAAAAACGGCTGAAAATTACTAACCATATACAAAGATATCTTCATTGGCCGCTCTGATGAATTGGAAACATTGATAAACTTAAAATGGAACTCCGACACTTTTAAGGGCTGTTTCACGGCTGGACGCTGTTGGTAGCAATTTACTCTGAGTGGGTTTGCCTTTCTTAAGACGTAAGTAAAAACTAAATGATTCATGACAGAAAATATGTTTAAATATTTTCAAGCATGTATATGCATGAACTAAAATAACAGATTTCTTTCACTTGCTCAAAACGTTGTGACCCAATTTAATGGAAGGCTACCTTTTGAGTAATTTGAGGGCATGAAAATCACCAGCAAAATTGACCCGTACTGTTATGCTGCTCGTATTGTTACTTGGAATATCCGCACATGATCTTTTCACCTATAACACAAAATGACTAATATCACAGGTATGTGTAATCCACCATCTGTCTAAACCGCCTGGTTTCTTGTAAACTTAGGTGTCCTCAAAGCCCTTGTAATCTGTCATATCGGCGCCAACTAATCCTTTCCTACAGAACAATGTGTACCTCGCTCAGAATGGTTGCATATATTGAACCAATTCTTGGGATATAGGAAGACCACAACATTACCTCTACTGCATATCCCCCATTATTTCCCCTGACGATCGCAACAGCTTCTACCCTCAACAGTAATCACAACTATCCAATTCATTTACAAACCATGTGCCAACTTTGACACGGGCATCTGTCCTAATTCTGAGGTTTAAAAGTTGCGCACAAAGCTGCAACGCCTGCTTTTGCAGATTTGCAATAAGGCTTTGGAAATTTCACCATTTTAAGGTGGAGGTTTAACCATATGACGGTGGTCATTCTGTAGCTTTGCACCAGTTGGATCCCCATTCCTAACATAATCACAAACGTACGTGATCCATGGGCAACAGCAAAAAAATCTTTAGTTGTATACAATTAATTATGGATTTTGAGTGAATAAAGTACCACAACGTCATCGAGCATGCCTGCGAAGAGAAAGTGATTAAGGCCAAACATGAAATGACGTTGTGACATGCTCGGTTGTGCAAGGCGCTTTTCATCTTTTTCAGTTTACACATCGCACTACTTAATCATTCAAATCAGTAGCCTGTGTTGGCGACAGCCAGAAACCATTTTGCTTTTCAATGGTGAATAATACCGTATTAATTTTAGAGAGTTAGATGCGTTGACTTTATGTCCCGGTTCATACAGACAAAGTACGTTGACTTTATGTCCCGGTTCACACAGACAAAGCGCCGAATAAATTATTGTTTCGGCAGTAAACAAGATGATTCATTGCAACAAAACCGTGTTTTAACAGTGATCCAGATGGAGCGATTCTACTCACGTAGTCCCCAATTTAGCTTAAACGTAAGTTTCTGAAATGATTGAACTTTCATGAACATCTCGTCCACAACGGACAAAGTGAACTTTTGACGTTGAGCGTTAATACGGATTATATGCAAACACATTGGAATAAATTGTTGGTCGTGTGAGGGGATTTGGGTTTTTGTGAAAGTTTCATCCTTGCTGTAAGTCTTTGGAATAAGCCTAATTCCCTGCCTTGCAGACGAAACACTCAAACTGTATAATTCGCGCGTGATCGCGCGGATTTTCTTAGAGTGGTAATGGTTCGCACACTCGGGTAAGCCTATTTGTTCTCAGCCATTTTCCACACGTATACTGCTACCCGAATCACGAGAAAGTCTACTCTAATTATTATTATTCCAACATGTCGCTGATAATAATACAAGCATCAACACCAAAATTTTGTCTGCCGGATAAATCAGTGCCCTGATCTACTGTAATGGACAATCAGCGAAAGATTATTTTAACATTGATTTATTTGATTACTTGACTTGATTACAAGCAAAGGTTTAATTTCCTGTTCACTTATATGTGTTGTGGAATAGTTTGGGCATTTTAGTGTCATCCTGTACATACGTAGGATATCGTTACGTCAACATTTTCTGGAAAATGAGCACGCTTCTGCAGGATCTCTCCTTTCTTCGTAGAATAATGGAGCAACTTAGGGACAGATGGTATATTACGGGTTTAGCTTGGTGTCAAGGGTGCAGTAGATATTGTTTGATACAATTTTCGGTAAGAGATAGAAGGAATTCACCTGCTGCTTTCTGTGGGTATAGTAAAATAAAATCGCACGCCAGTAACAGCTGCGGGTATTTTCTCCCTCAAATAGTGGAATAATATCACCAGGTCCATTATGAGTTCCGTAATGCTGCCAGTCATAAAAAGTTGGGCATTTGATGACAGCAAGAGCGATAACCGCAGATGAGTAGGCATTGTTGCCACCTACCGTAAAATTTGTGCGTCAACAGTATCAGCGGTAAGTCCAGTGTAAATTCCTAGGGTTAGATGCACTAAGCTTAGCCATATATATATATATATATATATACGAAGGGTACAACGTGAATAGCTGAGGCAATCGCCACATCTGCGAAAAAAACTAGTTAAAAGTAGACAAATAATGAATATCTTGGTGTTTTAATATACATATTTGGTTGAAACCAATTAAAGGGAATAATTGTGTAAACTTGAAATTATAAGGAGTCATTTAGCGTTCCCGTTTGATCTAAATAAGGATTTATCCAGGCTGGGGAAGCAACTTTGTTAAATCAAACTTCCATACATAGAAATGTATTTTCTAGGTTTGTCAAAAAGATATAAGCAAGTCATCTGCACATTCTTTCACAGGCAGGAGTGATATGGAGATCAGTATATGAACACTGTTCAAAGAAGCAACAGGGTGTTTCTAAAAGAAATCTGAATGTCCTATTAAAATAATACTCTCTTCTCAACATCAGGTCGCGTTACCGGACCTGAGACTCTTTTAAGCTGTGCGGTAGAACAACCAAGCACCGAAGAAGTACGCACAAAAAAGACAACTTTGGCACAGGTAAGAATTTACAGAGGGTCAGCCGACAACTTAAGAAGTGTGATGTGTTCCAGTTTATCCCATTGCTTCAAGTCTACTGTCAACCGTGTCCCTTGGCGGTAGTTTCAGATCAGCAGGTGAGCCCAACACAGATTAGTTCAACAATTTTTATTCTGGCTAGGGCAGTAGCATGCCCCGCGTATGTGACTTGGGATATCTGTACGATATAAAAGTGTTTTTGAGTTGTAGGTTGATACCGCGCTGCTCGCGAAGTTGTCGTTCAGTGCCTGTTGCGTGGAGTCGATCACAACCGTCATTGTAAAAGAAACCTGGAATTTGTAGGGCTAAATAAAGAACACGCAGTGAACTGCGCTTAACGCGGGGGAAGTAAAATCAGCTTGCTGACTAAGATGGGGGAAGTACCACCTTGCAAATGAGGGAAACTTGGACACAGGGCGCCGCATGTGCACGGGAATAAGCGTAATTTCTTCTCCGTTCCTAGGCTTTTTCACTTAACGCACCATATGCACGGGAATAAGCGTAATTTCTCCTCCGTTCCTAGGCTTTTTCACTTAACGCCGAAAATCTTTCGAATAGCATAAACCTCGATAGCTACCAGCGCGTAATTTGTAAGCATGCTCTTCCACCCCTTGTTAGACGCTTGAGAACTTCTACATCTGCTGATTGACTCAGCGGTTTCACAGTATTTGCAACCGGAAACTGGCCACTGTTTTGGCACGAAATTGAGGTCCACTCATTCTGTGGTTCGAACACTACAACGAAATTTAGAATACTCCTTTATTCTTTAGGATGAATTAAACGATAGTGTTATATCCCTCATCCTCCTGCTTGCCGTGTAGTGCAATTTGCTTGAAAGAAGCAGGTGCGCTCAAATATATCGAAAAGGCAGCGCGTTTACCCCGGACTATAGAAAATGAATTGAAAGACTCCTTGTGGCTATCTCGTTCCTGGTTTACGATGTATTTTACGACATCCGAATTATCTTTAGTAGTTAGAATCAGGCAAAGTTTTTGGTAGTATTCAGAAGCCGTTTTTCAAGCTAATGATGTGAACAGATTACTGGGTTAGATTCAAAAGGGGAAACTAAGAAAAGACCTTAGAAAACATTTAAAAAGTGACGAAATAACCAAACGCGGGGAGTTAGTATTAGAAATTTATTGCATATTGAATGTGGTTTCATCGTCCATTTGTTCACCTCTATGACGACCAACAGAATTAGATGTCACAATGGTTTCCTGTTTGTACGTTTTAATTGTGTACCAATTAGGCAACAGGCCCAACTCCTCAGAAATCAGTTATAACGATAAAATGACCGTGTAACCTTCCTTACGTTGGTGCAACTAAGTGACCCGCACACAGACTCGCTTCATGGTCTAGGCTGGACAATCGCTGGGATAGTTTTGTTTACTATTCATGCAATGTTATGCTGTTTACTAGTCTATTCTCACAATTACTGCGTTTAAACGCGTTTGCTTCCTTTGTGTTGTCAGCCTTCCTAATACTGCTAGAACAGGGCGGGCCAAAACCGACTGTATAGTCGTTAGTATAATACTGGTAGTAGTCTTGTAGTTTGGCACAACTTTCAACTGTACTAATTCCGGCAGGAAATGTGGACTTCGATCACGTTGACGTTAAAAGTAGGTTTTCGCTGGCTCGCCCTTGGAGTTCTCGAAGTGCAGAACGCACTCAATTTTGGAACTGGTGTCCTCAAAATACACTAATAACCGACGGAACGCCACAAAGAGGATAAATGCTATGAGCACTATGACCTCAAAAATTCGTCATCAGTTTATGGCACAAGATGTAAGATATCGGTATGATGAAGAAAAATTTTGGCTAAACGTGTAGGTACTCTTTCACCAAATTGAATTTGGTTTACAGTTAGCAAGATGTGGTTTAAAAAAGAGTTCAACGGGTGCAGGGACCAGTTCAGAGTGGAAGGGAAGAGCGCTGTCCCAATCTATCTGCAACCCAAGACCCAAAGAAACACCTGGCGTTGATTTAACTGGAAACGACAGTAGAAATCCATCTTATAATGAATATCGCCGTCTTGATGATAGGGCAGAATATTTTTAAATGACATTTTAGCTGGTTGAAACCGTTTCTATCAGTGCATCCCATTCGACCCGTCGATTGGCTCCGTATTTTGTGTTCAGATCCTCCAAAAGTAATGAAGTGCATTATCGGCCAAAGGTTGATAGATTAATTTGGTTATGTACCTGTGCTTTTAGCCACTTCGAGACGGTCCGAAATTATATGAAAACGCTTAAACGTACCGGACGAATAAGGGACAAAAAATCATCACACTCTTAGCGTATATTCCATCACAAGTTGGCTAGTGGTTCAGATGTGACTGCATCACACTGCTTTGGTAGGTGTTAACGATGTTTGTCAATAAGAAACGCATATATCACATGTTCACTTTAGGCACGTGACTAGAGCACTGTCATTCGTGCCACCGGCTAACAACTGCAGTTTTCAGCGACTTCACAGAAACATGGGTTACTATACATTATATAATTGACCAAGTGCAACCAAAGGGTATTATTTGATTGAAAGTGCCTACCTACCGTTTCCACTACCGGACCACCTTTTACCGGGGCATATTTTGGAAAGGAAATGTATATCGAATTTCAGAACAGGTCTACTGCACTAACGCACTTGCATAGGATCAGTCAAATCGATTTTGGAGATAGCAAGATTCTTAGACGTTCACGTGTGTGGGTTCGCTTAGTTTACCAGCATAGTTGTGCAAAGATGTACTTATTTTCTTGCCATGAACTACTAGCATGTGTTGGTGCGTTCAAATCCGCGATTGCATGTCATGTGCCTGGACAAATTTTCGTCGGGCCATACAGAACTTCCTTTGTATCAGATTTTTGCTGGCATATTCCTCATATTTTTGTAGAGGCTATAGTATTACATTTACTGCCAGCTCCTCTAATTGTGTCAGACAATATCGCAAATTTGATATCAGTTTTCTCGAGTAAATTTTCACAGATATGTATCGGCATTAATTCGATCAAAAACCGAGAAACTCTGATTTTTTTATTTGTAGGCCTGGGCGTTTATACTTTCTGAGGAATTGAGGTGGAGCATCATATCCAGCCAGTATCTCAAAATAAAATAGCAGAATGTACCATTGTTCGAATATGAAGTGCGTCATCGTTTTTGGAATTTTTAGATAGATTCCGAGACGTCCACTAAAGTGTAGAAAAAAGAATGTAGCCAAATCCACCAAGCCTTCTCCGGGTATTTATTTTAAGATTAGATGTTCCAGGAAATTTCACCGCCGTTGAGAATACCTGGAGGATGATGGTGCTCAAATAACAATATTTTGATGCACACGTATCATACCGAAAGACAGGTTGTGTAAAACTGTTAACGAAATGCGGAGACGTCGGCATTCATTGTCTCAGAAAAAACTTGAATATTCGATGCAACCAAATTTAACTATGGCAGACTGCAAACAAATAGTCTCGCATTGCTTAGGACTGCCGAGATTAAGCACGTAAGCAGATGGGATCCGCAGTATATCAGAACCGTTCGAATTGGTGATACGTGGGTGTGTGACCACATCTGTGTGTAAGCTATGGGGTGAATCTGTAGCGCCCACTCAATAGATCACTCGTCACAAAGGCTAAAACCACGTGACAATTCCTGTCCCACTTGTGACTGACACCGTGTACACCACAAATTCCCATCCATTTTTGTTTCCGCGGCTACCACCTGCGCCACACACTAGGCTTACGAACTTCAACACATCAGATCAAGTTGCATTCATGTTCGTATAAGTATTAATCACGAAGGGACACACCTCTCTTCACACTGCCCACAATAAATGGTGTATACATCTCGACCCAACATACGCACACGCGCGCACAGGACAAGAAGCCAGCCGAACTCCACAAATCTCCACGGAGTTCTACGAAACACGTGTAGCAGCTATACTGCAGGGAAGATACTGCCCGCGTCCGGACTTTAACTCAAGAACTCTCAACAAATGTCCTCAAGCGACGAGTCATTTTTTGGCTTATTCAACGTTTTGCTTTGTGCTATATTTATCAAGCGCACCTAACTATTGTATTCATCATCATTCTGGTAAAACCGACATTTGATAGTGCTTTTTACCTTCTGGTAATCAACTTCATTACGTTACAACTAGAGTACTAACAGACCACGGCCAAACGTCAGCGAATGATTTTTATATGAGGTAACAAAATATGGTACAGAACCTCCGGTCAGTCGACCAGCCTCATATATGGTGGCGAAAATTGCAATTGGAGAGGAACGGTTAACTCTTTCTTCAACACATAAATTTATCCATTAAATATCTTCTTTTGGGGCTTGCCCGATCCCCATTGACCGTGTTGGTAACACATAGCGATCAGATTTAGGCTGAATACTCAAGTGGCCGTTTACTTTGGATCATTCATTCGTCACACTGGTAATTTCACCTTTGTAACTACGAACCGTTGTTGATAATTAGGAGGCGAGGGTGTTGTGGTTTGTTTTGAACGATGCTTGTTCTACTACTGGTGTGATAGTCGCGGCCACTCTACCCGTTTATTCAAGTGTCCACAATATTGATTGGTTTCAGTATGCATCCAAACGCTGTCCGCGGGAGTTCAGTGTCATCTGATTTTCTTCACCGTACAAAAGTGCTTTTAGGAAGACTTTTGTTGAAAGTATTGCCACATTCTTGAAAAAAACGAGGAAACCATGTCTGCCTTATCGTATTGAGTTCTTTGATTGTCCGAAAAATTGATCAGAACTTGCGCGCCTATGACTGCTTTCGGACATTCCTGTTGTTATGCAGGTAAACCACTTGCTCCCGTCATATGATAGACGGGCCCACCGTTGCGGCAAATGCACGCCTAGTCACTTGCAGTAGTCGTAGTTGGTGGGCCGTCCAAAGATGTAGTGTTCTCAGGATGTCGGTATTCTGTAGACCCCAGGAGCGCTATCTACATTTTTCTCAATACCATGCTTTCTGCCAGGTCGCTGTCTTCCTGAAGGACGAATGATCTTGACCGTCATCAATGAGCACTGTGATAAAAGTGCGCTAGAGACACAAAATTGTCCGCAGATTTATCATTGGTTTGAGAAAGTGCTTTGTTAATTTTGATTGTTCTAAAAAAAAGTCGCAAGCGGTAATCTGCCATTATATGCGCAATACCTGCAGATGCTGGATGCAGAGATTTGCACCTGACGCTACGGAATTTCCGTTTAACAGTTCATTCTAGAAACCCATTGGAAATTTCCGACAGTCTGAACTTGGCTCTAACCTCAGTGTCATCTCTACGAAGGCTGGTGCTTTTCAGGTGAACAAAAATTTGGATAAATATTTGCCACAAGGTATATGTGGCGCGGCAAAAAGAGCTGGGGATCAAAACAGCAGAATCTCCGTTCAGGGATAAGTGATAAGAGTGTAACCAATCTGCAGAGAGTAGGCGGCAAATGGTTGCCGAAAATTTCTCGTGTTTTGGCATAGTTACATACACTGTGATTCTTACTGCGGTGGATTTCAGAAACTCTGGATTGAATCCATACGTCAGGTCGCCACTATAATGGAGTAATACAGCTGATGCAAGGAGGCACCGTTTGGATGTGGTGAACTCTTCGGCTACCAAAATCCGAATTTGAGTACGTTTGTCAATATGCGTTATATTCATCTGCAGATGGTCCCACGCAGTCTTTTCCTGATATTGAAAGGGACTTTTGCTATGTGCCCATAAGTTTTCTGACGTAGTGGCAATGGAAATTTGCTGATGGTTATTGGTTACTGTGGACCAAACTGTCCGGTTTATGATTCAACACAGGCCTCCGGTCTCCCAAGTACGATACCCAAATTAACAGATTTGTTGTCTCCTACGACCACTGTAGGTGTTGTCTATGTCCCACATACCTAACCACTCATTATATGAGGTTCTCAAACAAGTCGTTCGGTATCATCCATGATGCGCACGATGGAGCTATGTCAACGGGTTCTCTGATTTTCGACTTGCTTTGATCAACCTATACAAAAGTTGGGCGGCAGTTTTGCACTTTACCCAGCTTTCCAACTCATATATAGTTCAAAAAATCTCGATCTACAATTCAGACTCATGAAGTGACTGGTTAGCTCCCCATAACATCTGCCCCCAGGAAAAACTGTCAGGAATTCTGATACATTAAATGGGTTGTCCATTCTTTTTTAGGTACTTGTTTTTGCAGGGTGGCTAGAAGAAATAGGTATGTCCCCATGAGTTTTGGGTCTCGAAGTTCAAGTCAGTTCAGTTCAGAACTCCGGAAAGAAGGTTCGTTTTCTGGACGGTTCTAATTGTCGTTCTTGTCCTGTTAACTTGTATACTGCTGTTTTAGAGCACCCAACTACGTCCTGCCTATCATTCACAGAGCGTTGTCATGTAAATTGATTCCCTGTTTCCACCATGTCCCAATAAGCCTGAACATCACCGTTTGGGCATCAGTTTCGTGCGTAATCCTCATTTTCACCGCAGTTACATGATAGTCCTAGTTCCGAAAAACTTGCTTTACGACTACGTTTGTTTGGGGATTACCTTAATGCGTCAAAGTCTCTACTCCGTGAAGGAATATCTCGGGTATTCTCGCTTGTTACATAAAAATTTGCCCTTTTGAGACTCTTATGTATTGGGAGAATTAGGACCGATGAAAATCTTGTCGATCATGTTTTATCCCCTAATTCACGTCAGTTTACTTCACAACGTTTACAACCACCGCATTTTGATTAAAAAAACTCTCGATATGAAAGATTTGTTTTGAGATTCACAACAAGAAAGGTTCCACCTTTGCGACAAACGTAGTAAAACTTAACCAACTTTACAATGAATCTTCTTGAAATTGCAACATTTAGCCGCTTGAATAAAGGCATCAGGTTTTTTATTTCAGTTACAGTTTTGTTCCGGGTGACTTTCGTAGCCAACAGTTCAGTTTATGGCAATTGGTCACAAAGTTTTTGTCTGAATATTCGCCTGTATTGCCACAGATCAACCGTGGCTTACGATTTTAATGACCGATTCTTTGTGTTAAAATGGTAGTTGTACTTTCCTCCCGAAATCTGGTAGGATATTCTGCCATCTTATGTTCAATGTGTATTTAAAGACAACGCAGTAAGAATATTCCTGGGAATTTTGAATTTACTGTGTGTACGGCACAGCCGCCCTAAAAAAACTCTTGTACTTCACAAAAGAGTTTTAGGTGAATTTACCTATACGGAACAGTATATCAATTAGACTTTTTAAGTACGCGATATATATCAAGATCAATACTCACTTTATACATGGTTGTGCGTGATTCTCCTGTTCACTTGTTTGCCCTATTATCACATTCTGGAGAATAGGGATAAAGCCAAAAACAGAAAATGACCTATGCCTATTGAATGACTACTACTGAGAACATATTTGAAAGCAGTTTGAACTAGAACTAGGTTTGAACTAGATTCTACGCGGTGTAGCAATTACCGGATTTTCTATACTTTCCTTTTGTGCTGCGAACCAAGAGATCCTAAGAACACACAGTACATCACGGAGTTGGCGGGTGCTGGGGACTTGCGTTGACAGCCCAATCTTTTAGCCCCAGCACAATAGCTTGGACAGATGTGCTGCTAGTAAAAATGACATATTTGAGGATTATATTGTTTTGTTCCTTCTAACCGCTGGTGAGGAAAAAACTGTTAAAAACTGAGGGTGGAACCAGTCTAATTTGAAATTCGTGAGATCACTATCTTTGTACTAGGATAAACTGACATATGATTGATTCAAGCGTTTTTCCGAAAGCCGGAGACTTCAAGCTACTCGGAATAATTAGCATCAAGGTCAGTTAGTGCAGGAATCATGTGAGACTTATTTATCATTCATAAATCGCACGTGGGTGTAGGTTTTCTTATCGCGCGATGTTGCGAAATGTCCTTAACGTATGCTTCAGAACGGGAGTCTGTTCACAACGCAAACCGCATGATAACTTGGCGACATATACGTGGCACAGGTGGGTTTAATGGCATATGGAACAATTTTTTTTTCTAATTAACTACCAGAGAATCACACGAACAATACACCCGAATTTGAAACTGCAAACTAGCTGTGGATTAAGCCATCACATCCCAACCATGTGGCCGTGAACCATGAGGCTTTTTCGGGGTTTTCTTCGTAGCACCTTACCAAGCCCCCTGTGTGACGTAACGCGTAGAAAACAAATGCAAAAATGGAAGACACAAGGTTGTGACGTTAAGAAAGACCATGATATACACAACAGTTATGGATGCGTCTCATCACCTAGTAGTTGATCACTTCTAACCTATGATGAGGTTGGAAATAGCAAACAGGGGTGCCGGGTTCCTACATTATGTTTCTCCAAGTGTAACCGTGTGCAAATTATGGCACTATTCGGTACAAATGTGCCTCAGAAAACAGGACAGGGCTAGGTAATTAGTCCTCTGAAAAAAAGGCAGATGGCGAAGCCAAGTGTAACTCGCGCATCCGACTTAACTTTTTGATATACAAGCAGTTTAGTTTTTGCCACAGGCCCTTCAGTATGATTCAGTGTTGTCGATTTGGTGTTTTCAAATGCACTGCATATCTTATAAAGTGAAAGCGGTGAAAGAACAGTAACCAAGTGCTTTATAAATCCACAGCTAGCAGCTTTTCAACCATAATACAAACTTGTATACGATGGCACACTGGATTGTCTGCATTTCACCAGGATTCTGGTGTATACATTTAATTCGCAGATACAAAATGACGCAATTATCCGAGGCTAAATGCTGTCGTCTGACGTGAAACAACCATTAAATTCGTGCATTTTTGGAGGGTCAGATTCCGTATCCAGTTTTTTCGGTATGCGCTCTGTCTTGCATTATAGTTTGCGATTCAGAAGCTTTGCATATCCTAACAAACTGTGTAGAAGTTGGGCGGACTTCAATAACAACAGTTCATTTAGTTTGTACGTGTTCAGCATTTAAACCAAACGATGCGGTATTGTTCGTGGACTCCAGGCTTCAATATTTTAGCTGGGAACAAACGTAACGTCAGAAGTCGAAGGCAGCAGATACTTTTTCGATGACTGGCATAGGTCTTGGTGACACTGTGGTTGATGGTACACTCAGGAGAGTAAATTTCACAGGCCGTAACGCGCCAAGTGGCGTTGTATTATGATGAATGTTGAAGTGTGGCTGCCGCGGACATAATTAGGTGCGTTGCTTTTGTCCTGTTCTGTTCAGCCGCCGGTGAGCAGTAAGCTGTTAAACGGTGAGGGTCAGGTCAGTCTAATTTGTGCCCAAGAACTTTTGACTGTTGTACAAAGCGATCAGCTTGGTGGACGCTGAGTGTGTTTACTCTATATCTTCTGGAAAGTCTGCCGTACACTGTTTTCATTTTTTTCCGTATTAGCACTCAAACCGTCACGCAGAACACCAATATCCGCAAGGAAAGCAGTTTCAACACATTCATTGATCTAGTCCGTTGAGGAGCTTACAGCAACAAGGAACTGACCTAATATTTGAGGTTGATAACTACGGGGTTTCATTGATTTATAGTCCGACTGTAGGCATTCGGGTGTTTATAGAAAACCAGTCAAAGAAGAGTATTTCTTTTTCGCGACCAATGCAAGCGATATAAGTGGAATCTCAGAGAGCTATCTTGCGTGATGGTTAAGTGCAACGGCAGTAGAGTGGTGTGTGTTTTCGGCGACACGGTACACACAGAGATTTGACTAGGACAGGGTGCAGGCAATTGTGATGAAATTATGTGGCGATATTAAATGGTATTATATCAAACAGACCCTAGAATTTTGCAGCGTAATTTTTTTTATCTTTCGCTGTATTCGACGTTAAATTTATGAACCCACGACCTAGCATTATTCTATCATTTGTAACATGGACTAAAGCTGGTGGGTTGAGCGGACTAACTTCCGTTGTTGAACTGCCTTGGCAAATGATTTTTGTGCGGTGGCCTAAAAGAAACGTTTGTGTAGCACCCCCGCTCAAACACTCTGGTAAGCCTCGACAAACATGGCAAAGTCTTATCGTTTCGGGAACCTATTGGTGAGCTACAAATCAACTATCTTACCTAAAAGATAAAGAATTCAGGTTGATCTGGGGTACACCTTCCTGAACTCAGTGACCCTCACTGTAGGCCCGGCTAAGTGTGAGCTTCTGTCC
Organism: Clonorchis sinensis; assembly: GCA_003604175.2. Taxonomy (NCBI): domain Eukaryota; kingdom Metazoa; phylum Platyhelminthes; class Trematoda; order Opisthorchiida; family Opisthorchiidae; genus Clonorchis; species Clonorchis sinensis. Next base: position 7,760,391 of record CM030370.1, read on the forward strand.
TCACTCGAAAGTGCAGGAAGTAGACATAACATTTGACTTGTGAACGGGCAAAGCTGGCCCGGATAAGTGTGAGCATTTGTCCTAATTCGAAAGTGCAGGAAGTAGGCATAACATTTGACTTGTGAACGGGCAAAGCACAGCAGTATTTTTATCATTGATTTATTAGACCGATGGCCACGGCCTTCTATTGGGTTAACAACTTGTTTGGATTATACTACCAATCTGTTTTTCCAAAACGTTTTCGAAGATCATGGTAGGTTTGTGAAACAGAAGCGTCCACAAACAGGAGTTTAACCCCTAAATCCGGTTGTTTAAACCATCTACGTTTTTGAATACTTCCTACTTGATGTGACATACGCATTTACGTAGACTTCTTAGAACCCAAATATCGGAATATATCTTCCTGTGTTTCTACTCCCGGTATAATACAGTTTCGTAAATCCAAATCTTCAAATTGCCATTTTTCTTGCCATTACGCATTGTCTTCGCCTCAAATTTAGCAGGGTACAGGAAAAAGCATATCAGTTGCTACGCAGCTCACCATAAAGTACTGCATGTTTTTTTAATTAGGTGTACCAACCACGAGACAGGAAAACCTCCACGAATATGTTTAACTCGGTGCTCGATAAGTTATCCAGTCATATCTATCTGAGCAAAACCAGCTATGTAACAGAAAGCCCAGAACACAATACCAGTAGAGCTGCGTGCGGAGGCATATCGGCACACAAATTTCTACAGTTTTAATCGTCGTATACAGAATATAGTGGCTTTCCAGTAAAAAAACAATCGGAAAACTCCGAATTAAGTACTCCATCAACATGGGAGGAGCAAAAAGTTATCACCATGTCTTAAATCACCTAATATTATTACCCTAAAAGTGTCAGCAGTGCATCACTATATAAAGACAAGAATAGTGTGAGAATGATATTAGGCTGCTGGAAAAAACACGGATCGAAAGTCGTCACATATATTTTCTCAAGATTTCACGAAGTGTACCTCATGTGTGCAAGCGTTTTGAGTGAGACTTCTTTTGGGCTGAAAAATAGCAAGAATTCAGCAACCTAACCGGATTATGGGTGTTTGGCCAATGCGATTTCATAGAGTCCTTTGACACTGAGATCTACTTGTTAACCAAGTTGAAAAGCGTCCCCATATGTATGACGATTAGTCGACAGTTGGCACAGAGAGTTTGGCATCAAACTGACCAAAGGTTTTCACCGGAATATATGACGCGTACCACACAAAGCCTTCATTGATACATGTTAAACAACACTCCAATGCCAGGGAGCTATTTGGTGGAACTTTGGTGCTTGACGAATTCAACATGCCACTAATTTGATTTTCTGCATGTGCCTTGGATCGAGATAAACACTATGACCCGGGTAGTCTGCTGTGCCGATAGAAAATATATTTTAAGCTAACCAGTTTGTAAAGTGCTTGGATTTCCAAGTAAGTTGCTTGTATATAGTAGACCATTTGTCATTTGATTTCTACAAAAATACTGCTGGCTCAATTTTAAGTGAACGAGTGGATTTGATCGACTTCCTCATTACGTTACCATTGGAAGGCACGTTTTTGGCTCAAGTGTATTATCTGACTGACTACAACAGCCTGACTTTTTACACCAACGAAGCTGTTTCTGTGGGTTCGATTTACCATTATTTCGGAAAGTGCCTTTTTATCCACGACATTTTAGGGTCAAACAAAGCAGTCCACGAATCATGAAAAGCACTTCCAATGTTTTCCCCTATCTTCTCCAAGGCTAAACGCGTGACAGTACGCGATCACAAAATAAAAACTCGACGAGATTACAGTAACACTGAAATAAAAGCGGCTGCAAAAGCGGTTGCCACAAGGGGCCAAGCCAAAATACTTAATAACCAAACAAACTAAACGTAATAGTATGCTTCTAAGTATGATTAAAAATGGTTGCAAAAGACTATTATTTTGTAGCTCTGCTTTGTGAGAAGACGTTTTGGTCGTTTAACCAAGTCGCGCTAGCATAATGTGCACGAGCGAACAAAAGCTATTGAACAAAAAAATATTGGATATATAAGCCGAAACCTATCAGCCAAAGGAGAATTAAGAGAGAATTAAGCTGAAATAAGTTTGTCTCTATGATTTGGCATATAAACGTTGGCGTAAGGTGTCCTCAGCGTCCAAGCGTACAGTCATATTTGTTACGGTTTGGATCAGTTCTTCGATCCCATGAATGCTTTATTAAGTAACAAAATCTGGAAAATAAAAAATGATATCTTCCCTGATTTCAACATAATTCGCACGAAATTATTTATTATTATTATTTATTGCACAGCTGCAAAGAACAAAACTCACGAGTTTAAAGCAAGGATTGCACGCAATAGTGCGACACATTGTGGCAGTTGTGTGTGCGAAAATACGTCGAACACGACAATCACTCCAAGAATAAGCGTTCGCGGAAAAGCACATCCGCAGTGTAGCATTACGCATCCAATCAAACAAATACAGCAGTCATAGTGTCAGGATGTTCCATATGCATCATCTAATATTAAGCCTTTATAGGTGCTTTCAATAGATTTGCAAAATATCTAACGCTCAGCTGCACATAACGTTCATGGATATTTCCCCGTCAAATTAAAAGTTAGATGTATTTTACGTAAGATTGATTTTTAACCCTTATAGCGAACAGCCTGTGAAGATCGGCATGTAAGCCGGCCTAAACGTTTATGCCAATTACATGCTTCATCATAATCAGTGCTGTCAAATGCATAAATATTTAAAAAATAGCGGACAGAGGTTCCCTCAAAGTTAAGTGCATTATGTTTTTAAGTAATCGGGACTCATAGATTGCATGTTTCCAGAAAGCTTTGAAGCCGTTTTTTTCGGATAAAAATTACTGGGCTAAAAGCCGGAAGATTCTCTCTTCAAAACGGGAGAATGTTTGTAAAGTCAGCCGGCTGCCAAGTGAGCTTTGATGTAGACAACACGTTTAATTTGACTACTTAAGGTTTTGGCCAGTTTTGGTTTCCGCCCCATTAAAGGTTATTTAGAATAGCTCGCGAACTCTTTTGAAAAGACGCCGGTTTCTCTGCCGATGTACGTAAGCATAACCGCAGATCAAACGGTGAATGTCAGAGCTTTTGGTAAACGTAGTCTTAGTTAATTCGGATTAATTGTTGCGCAGTGCCGTGCACGAAGACTACAAACTGCCACGTACCAAGGTCATTTATCAAGGCGTTTTGAATGCCGTTGGCGGAATGAATCATGCGACCATAAGCGGAAGCCTGCATTTAAGGTAACGGTATAAATGTGTTAATATGCATTCCAATTCGACAGCCTCTAGAACGAAAAGCTGAAACAATGAGCCACATAACCATCACTCTGTCCATTTTGATGGGTAGATTGCCTTTTTAACCTGCCACTAAACTTAGTTTTTCGTATCTGATTTTCGCCCAACTAAATATTACTACTTTGCCTTTTCAATTTAGGTGCAGCTATTGCACTTGGAAGAGCCAGCACCTTGTATGCAAAGTGCAAAGGTACGTGTAAATTTGATCATTTCCTTTGCGTGAGCATTTGCGCGTTAAACCAAGTTTATTTTACACACCAAACATTCTCAGATATCAGACAGAATGCATTTGTATTCAAACTTCCTGATTTTCTTCTTCAGGCGGTTATTTTTATGTTAATTGCGCCGTCGTCATTCTTCTGCATTTTAGTATATCGCTAACTGACCTATGTGACAGTTAGCGAATTTATGAAATTAGAATGGTTTTACAATCGGATGAGCCTGATAGTTTTTTTTCTCAGTTTTCTCTTCTCTGGCCACTTATAACTCCTCGGTGCAACTAGGTTGCCGGTATCTGTGACCCCTTTTGCGTACGTTGCATGCATACCACGAAAAAACATTGCAACTGAAAAAGTGAACGATTGTGTGCACTAGAGGCAATGAGCCATCTGTGTTAATATCCTAAACGTTAAAGAAATGGAAATGTCTGAGATCCAGGAAGGTCTGTCCATGTCTTTCACTTGTTTATTGCCTGCCGGAATGTTCCACTAAAGTTTCCTCCAAGAACAACCTATAGATAATCCGCACTGCAGTACTTCAATCTGTATCGATCCACCATTGCAATAATCTAATTTAGACGAATGCAAAAAAAATGCTGGTGATGTGGAGGAAGATGGTAAGTTCAGAGTTACTTGTTGAGTTGTAGAATTTTGACATTTTGGTGTGAGCTTCAATTTCCCACAGTCGTGGACGCAAACGTCTTCAATATGACGTTAAAACACATACAACTAGCCTGCAGCTATACGTTTTTAAAAAGCATCTTCCCAGCACAAATACTTCAATGCATGCGAGTTATTGAAAACTTCCGAACGAATCGAGTTAGTGCGTAATTAACAGGGTCTAGACGAAACCATCTAAATGTTACGGTCGTCATAGTTTTATCTTGTTTGCGTAGATTCACTCCGAGTGTTTAACGGTCAGCAGGTCATGGTTGGGTATCTTCAACACATTTGCTTAGAACTGGCTCGGTATTTAAGCTAGCGGAAGTGCACCCGGCGCTTGTCACATTAGGGAAGCGTGAGCTTGAGAGCGACTGTCCGAAAAATCTATAAGCACGGTAAAACAATTAAAAGCCGAGACAAGGCCATTAAATACCTTCAGCAGACAATATTCTCACATTTACAACGTTTAAGAAGCGACTGCACCATGGCTTAAAATAAAAATGTGTAAGTCTGCAAAGTTTTGGCAGACAATTATTATGCCTCTTTATAGGTAAATTTCAGTTTCCAGAAAAATGACAGTAAATACGGTGCACCATATTGAACGTACTCTTCACTGCGTCGTTCTTCTCAGCAGTATTGTGCACCGTAAGGCACTAGAGGCTCCGGTAACTTTTCTCAGACTCCTTCCATCTTTAGACCGACATGGAGATTGAATTTGATGGTGTTTATTCCATAAGTTACATACTAACGTCATTATTGGTCTACTACATCATCTTGTCCGAAAATGAGCAAAATGGATAAATTTGCTTAATTATGCGACAGACCAACTACTGTATCCTAAGTTGGTTCATAATTTCTATTGATTGTCAATGTTTGGGATTCCCAGCAATACGGACCGAAGTTTTTGAAAAGAGCTTTCGGTAAATGTAAAAAGAAAAATTCAATTACATAGCAACACTTATGGAACTACCAGGTAGAATTTGCTTAAGATGTAGGCTTAGTGAATAAATTATTTCCAGATAACATATCTATGCTTTCTACAGAGATTTCAAGATCTTTGTTCAATCTTTGCCTGGGTAAGCCTTGTCATATTTGGGTTGACGATATGTTGCTTTTGAACTTTGAAATCCAATTTCATGTTTGTTTTTCGGGGGTATATTCCTTATTTTATAAGGGAGCTGAATATTTGCCAAACGTTTCCCGGTTTACAATCGTGTTCTTATACTGAAAATTATTAAAACTACATAGCAATCTAAAGAACCGCAAACGAAATCATTTTTTCAAGAATATTTTCATCTTTACATGTTAGACTCATAAACACGGAGAGACTGCATCTGGTTATTTGAGCTGTTCGATACAGTGCAATCCCTAGTTGCGGCCCCGCATACATCGCTATTTTCAGGCCAATAAAAATATACGCAACTTTAGTCAAACCCAAACTGTTTTCCATTGTATTTCAGAGCAAATTCTTTTCACCTCAACTGAAATCGAAATTTATATGAGTTTGAATAGCATTCCATTAACAAAATAACACTGTTAACTTCTCTGGCAATCCCAGATAGGTGCACGAACGAGGACCACGTACGCTGTAGGGGTAAGTGGTTTCTATCTCAGCAAAGCTGACAAAAACACTCGCAAGCCTCTGTACACATGTGAATAAATTGAAAATGTGTTATTTTTATAAATTCAGACAACACCTTATACTTGTCGGGCTTTCAGAGCAATTGCTCACAAACTCTTAGCGACTAACAATAATTCATATGTCAACCAACAAACGTCAGCTAGCTTGGCTGCATTGAAAATTAAATTGAAACCAAAAAACAAAGTCAAACAACAGATAAAAATGTATCACAGCCTGTTTCCTTTCTTTGGCGATAGATCGTGTTTCAATAGAACATAAATCCTGTATCTGTCACGCACAAGCTGCTGGCTCAAGATTAAGACACCAGTCAAAATTTGTCCGCTTAGCAGCTGAAAAGTTTTCTAGTAACTACATGTCTGTAAATTTGTTTTTGAATTTTTTAGCAGTGTCGTTCGCTATGAGGCTCAGGCATGACAACGATGCGTAATCAGATGGCAGTAAAAAATATCGCAGAAATGACGTAGTAAGCTAAATGGTCGACCGCTTAAATAAACCGAAGTTTAAGCATCATCATCTTGTAGAATCTCGAAATCATCTTCTGTTTATAATTAAACCGTAGCCAGCTACCTCCAAACAGCTTTAAGGCAAATTTTCACACACGCGAAACCGTCGTCCAAGCAAGCACGACGAGTGGGAAAACTTTGTTCAAGTACAGACAAGAATATTGAAAATGTCGCTGTCATGTTCAAACGCCACGCCAGTCGGTCACTTGGGGCCTTAATGAAATTAGCCAACCAATTCAAACGCACTACAAGGAACAAAATGAACTGCCTTTGGCAATCTACTTCTAAATAAACACATTGACTGATACGAACGCCTCTCAGAAGATGACAGCCAAGCTAAATCAAACAACATACCCATTGTAAATCCTACGTTCTCTACAGCGCTATGCCGAAAGTCCATTGATTCAGCACGTGAGTCAGAATTTCAATAGTTTATTGGGCAATTTCAACACTACTTTATGAATTAACATAGGTTCTCTAATTTTTCGTTTTCATATTACCTGAGCAAAACAATGACCTTGGTAAAAAAAAGTCTACAAACTCACTAAAACAAGTAAAACAGAGTGCGTGTAGACGACCTTATTCTATTCGGATTAGGCGTCTTATTTACATAAATGCAGCTTTCTCGCCAATACGAACGCGTGGACCAAACTCTAACGTTGAGTTTGCACGCTCAATGTTTTCACCGAAAAACCATAAGATTGAAACAAAAAATCATCAATTGGCAAAGATGTGTTCACCGATATCTCTATCAACCCAAGATGCTCTGCTGGACGTTTCGGAAATACATATTGAACATTAGGTACTTAATAAAGGACAAATACTTTAACCTAGTATTTTCTCCCCTATACTGAAAATTTAACCACCTTTTTTGGGCGACACCTTGTTTCAGTTTTATCGTTTAAAGTACCGGAAATATTTCATATATGAAAACCACTCCATCTTACAAAGCAAAGTCTTAGGGACGCCGGTCTCATATCTCTACAGTGATTGAGCCATCATTCTACTTTCGTTGGTTGCCTAAGTTGCAATGGAGGTTTGTGTAATTGTGTGAAGCAATAAAAGAGTTACAATGTCTAGAAAATAATCCATAAATATACAACTAACGCTAGGTTTCCCTGGAAAAGCTAATCTATTCAATCTGTGTGTATTTTTTGCAGTTATCGCAGAATTTTACTTGTGTGCATATTCACACGTATAGCGCTATCCCAAGTATATTCTGGCAGATTGGTCAGCACATGGAACCCTCAAAACCGATAAATGCAAAATAGATGATAGCAAGTGAAATGGGAGCTTTATTCAGTCCAGAACGTTTGGTTTACGAGCATCAGAGAACACTAGAGAAACCTTTCTGCTGGCCATATTGATTATCCTAAGAACTTATAGCGCCCAGTGTTGCAGGCATTTTGTAAGCCGATGTATACGTATTATAATCTGGAATATCTGCTGCTCTGAAACCTAGTGTGATGTAAAAACGGTTCCTCTATTTTTCGAAAACTTGGTAAAAGCGCTTTTGTTAACAGGCGTTTTGCTCAGTGAATGGTACTCCTATTCCCTTTGTTCATAAGTGGTTCTAAAATGCAACAATGTAATTTATTAGACAAATAATAGGTTTGTCCTTTATGTCCGGCTTCATTGTATACTTGCTTCATCTAAATTTGTCAAAACACAAGCAGCTAAAAGGAAACCTTGCTTAAGTGAGTTGGATACATCTCAAAATGTGTTGCCTTCTGAAACATATGAGTATCACATATTGTTTCATCAATGTAGTGTTCAGTTTTTGTCAGCCGTTTTGCAGTCGATCATACGTATGAACCCGGGCCCGAGTTAAATTTAAGTGACAAATCTTGGCAATTTATTTGTTGCTTTCCGTACTACTTGAACGGCGTTAACTTTTGATATTGAATGGGAGGAGAAAAAGTAAGCCTATAATTAGGAACAGAACGTGCAAGACATAATTTTCAGAATCCACCTTAATCGTGCTCCGTTTGGTGAGAACGTCTACAATAAGTTGAGCGGGACCCTTCGCGATTTTGCTGTTTATAGTACTGGCAGAAAAGCTCCATTTTTCCAGTATCAATGGGACATAGAGCGCAGGAATTATTTACCCACACAAGTTGCAGTAATGTTGAAAGCAGTATTACGTAAATGATATACGCTATCTATAAGAGGAGAGTGAAGAAACTACTAAAAAAATTACCAGAATCTTGTACAACGTCAGTTGGCAAACAGGCAGCTTTTTAAGGTGCCTGTACCAAAGAAAATAAAAATGGAATTTTAGGGCTTACTGCGACCTTCGAAATCTTCGATGGAACGCATCACAGAGGTTTGGAAATATAGAAGAAACTTCAGATGCGCAGGCATTTGAGTGAGCTGAATACGCATACAAAATGATGCGTAAAGTTTTAACCTTGGGCGGACAGTTTGAGGAGAAATTGCTTGCAAATAAAGTACTTTCAAAAATTCTTTTTATTGTCCGCTCTATAAAAATCGCAGCTAATATTCAGCTAAAAGCCGCGAATTCGGCCCATATCACCGTCATGGGTGAAGAAATAAAATGTAGGACATCGAAAGAAAAATAGTCAATTGGCTAATCTATGTAAAATGGAGCAACAGACGATGATTTTAGAGTACATAACTTTGCCAGCATAGTATGAAATTCGATAAACACACCATGTGGACAGCACTCAAGTAGCCTCCTGTTTTTCATATATTTGAGCAAAATGTCATTTTAAACATGAACGTCGGTCTATTTGTGTGAATACGAATAAGCATAAGAAAATAATTTGTTCGGGGTAGTCTGTAAACATCTGCCACTTACCCCTAGGCAGAATGAAGACCACTGTCTCGAATGCTTAGTTTGGAACAATAATGTAGACTAAACTCGGAGGAATGGTTTGTCGTTATGGTGCTTGGGATTCAGACAAGCATATTAATCGGAACACTTATATCACATCGTAAAGTATTTGCAAAACACGAAAATGAGCTAGTGCGAAGAAGAGTACTATTTGCTCTCATTAGGCAACCGAATAATCTGAAATAAAAAGCGGTTTATTGGGTTTAATGTTTGAGGCGTGGCAAAGATTATTCAGTTAATTGAATTGAACAAAGCCACCCAAGAACAGCAATTATCTACTGTGTTTCACTGAAGAACTGTTACATTCTACGACGTGTGTATTTTGATAAAACTTGCATTGGCCGCAGGGGTTTCGGCTCATAACACAGTGTACTGGTGAAAGCATTTCGACTTGTGTCCAAGTAGCAAAATTTCCTAGACACTTACCAAGGTAATTATCTGTATACATTGTTACGTTCAATATTGCGCTTTTCAGATTATTGTTGAAAAAAGACGCAAAGACTTTTTAACTAATGTTTGTTGACCTTATTCCACTCTGTTCCCCTTTCCAAGGACGGTGTAATGCACTTGCAAGAGACCGCTGCCAAGGTCAGATGTTCGCACTGTACTTTCCACTTATGTAGCATTACGTCTGCTATGAATTCCTCGTAATGGGTTCTGTCGTTACAGTTAGATATCGCGCTAAAAAATGACTCAATTAAGCTTAAAACCGGTGCTTTGACTTTTTCGTTGGTGAGAATTTGCGCACAGGTACCCAAAACACGCTGAGATAGGTGGACAAACTGGGTGGCGGGTTTGTAAGCACACAATCCATTGTCCTCTGTCTGTACGCACATTATGGAATCCGGAAGCTATACAGACAGGAATTTTGGGCGCAGATTGAATTATGCTGGCAAGTAGTCAAGCACTGCTATCACTGTGCATAATTTATTAAATGCAAAATTACAGGTGACAGAAAAAGTGACATTAAAACCAGAACTTCACACCACACGAGGAATCCTTGTTTAAGCTAATCTCTTCATATAGATTTCCGATTTCACCGCAAAGTGAAAGGTTTTTCCAAATGACAAGATGTTTGGTCCTCTGTTACACTGTTGACTGCGTTCTTGACTCCGAACAGCCGAATCTGATGTTTCTCAGACAACATCAATTTATTAGAGCGTGTCTCTTATATATAGGATCATTTCTGCTGAAAATTTACAGTGCTTCTTCCAAAAGTGTGCTTATATAGAACGGAATAGCCAACGTGCTTGTGAAGAAGAAAACATAATATATGGCTACTTTTTGTGCGTAACCTCCCCAGAAAATCCCGCCATTTTTATACAGGCATTCTCATTCGCCTAAATGTGCTTCCCCTTATGAGAAACGTGCCTGGTCAAATTTAAACAACACTGGTCTCTTTGTTACAGTAGACAGAATGGTTGCTGGTAACCCTGAGACTTCCAACATTCTGTTCGTTTATTACTGCGGTGTCTCTACAATTTCCTATTACAGAAGATTGCAATTATGGTGGTCCAGATTGTCTCGGTTAGCTGCTTTTTATACTTGACATAAATATGCTTGAGCATATGTACGCGTAAGCCTTGGTACGCTTGTCTTTATAAGTTGATAGTGACTTTTGTATGAATGGAATTCACATAATCAATTCTATTAGAAATCAGCAGGTTTTTCATACCATCTTAAAATTATCAATGTTGCCATCAGCGAAGACATAAGATTTTTATGTTTCCTAAGTGAAAGCATCGAGAAGCTCACACGACAGTTGATAGAAAATGCTAAAGGAAAAATTATATTTCCTTTTGAATAGTTGTGCCTGCAGTTCACTTCATCAGAAGCGAGTAACAAACAGAATCATCCCTGCTTTTGCCGCATATGGAATGGCACATTGCGCTTTCTACCCAAAACAGGAACTGGAAGCGTATAATAATAGCCACTTGCAAAATTGCTTCCGTGAATGTCACGGAAGGAAGATAAAGGTACAGACGAGGCAGAAACTAGCTTTTGCTTTCCTAAGAACTATTTTTACAACTTTTTTTTCATCAAACGTGCAGTTTAAATGAAAGATTAGCTACCATCTTCCGAAGCATCTTAGAGTTAGCAGAAATCAAAGCACGAGGGTTTTTGAAGTCACAAATCCAAATCAATTCAAATTAAAAAAACGCTTTCGTGCTTGTCTTCTACCCTAGATAAATGCATCAACCTATATGGTAACTAACACTTTGGCGTTGACATTCGCAATATGTATCAATTTTTCAACGATTTTGTTGTGTTATTACACTACTTGTACTGGAGTACTTCATCGATCAATCACACAACCTAACGTGTAGAAAATACCGGAGGACAATTGAGCGCATTTGATATTACAAACCGTTTACTACTCGGAATCTGTGTCGCGTAGAGGGGTCGTATTTAACCGTGTTAACAAAACTTCCTTATGGCGTCACTCTCAATCTAGCAAGTATTTTAAATATCGCTAGTAAAGTTCGTGTTTGCAGCGAAAAAAATTTCTCAACTGCATATTTTTGTTGATTCGGTTATTTTACTTTTTTTGTACTAATGCACATTAAATTATCTCTGCCAACAGGTTATAAATAATCAATTTTCCGCAAATTGTTACAAAAATCGTCCCAGTATTTTTCTTGACGTTGCTATACTGTTCATCCATAAGCGACAAAGCAGTTTTCTGAAATTAAATGACTTTTTGGAATAGCGGTGTTCGTCAGCAGTCTTAGACCATGACTTATTAAATACTACCAATTCAAAAGGCAGAAAATCAGTTTGAAAGCATAGGTTTTGATGGATTCAGTCGTTTTGATGCGAACATGAGCTTGAAATCAAGTTACTATGTTCAAAAGCGCCAACATTTACAGCAACTCGTCCTCGCGCACATAGGAATAGTGATCGGCATGACAGTTGACACTTGGGATTCGCAAAGAGTTGAAGGCGAATACGGGGCGTATCCGCCAACAAAGAGAATCACTAAATCTTAATAAACAAGAGTGGTAAGATCTATAATGAAACAGGTAACATGAATTGTGGTAGCTTTATCAGCATCGTAAATACCCATTTGATAAATCAGCTACGTTTGTGTTTAGAAGGTGCCTATATGGCGCAAAATGACATGCCGCTGGCAAACAGTGGTTAACCCAAACTGAAGGCGTTTCGGTTTTATTCTTCACATTGCGCCCCAACAGTCAGTAACGCGAAATTAGTTACCTCAGTGGCCACATTCGTTATTCTAAGCGCGTCAAAATTCAGGCGCTGCTGCCGAACGTTTAATCAGGTTGCGAAAATGTAGTATGAAAAGACCGACTTTTAACCACACAGAGGCACAAGCGGATCTGCATATCTTACAACAGTGTAGTTCCAAATCACATCGGCAGTCGCGGTAGAAGCTCTCCGTGATGGTTCTTCGTTCGATAGGGTCCTTATATCATCTGACGCTCTTCTGGGCAGAGGCCAGTTGCACGACCTTGTCGCCTCGTTTATTTAGTACAAATATAGGATTTTTCCGATGACTTACATAAGGCTGTATCGGCGTGTCTCGACTAAAATTCGCTTATTTTGTCCTTTTTGGGCAACATACTGAATCGACCTTGGATATTCCAAAAATGCTGTCCAACCCAACGTTAGACATTTATGTGTTGGATCGCCTTGCACGGAATAAAATTTAAGTGAGTGAAAAACCAATGGCTTTTGTGCATCACTGCACATTTAATGGTTGACCCATAAAACCGTCTATTCCAAAGCCAAATACACACTCAACACACTAAAACCCATTGTTGGATAACTACAGGTTTACCTGTAATCAAAAATTCATAATGCTTTCGCGTATCATCTTCACAAACAACAGATTTGAAGGATTGTATAAGGTGATCTGTCTACTGAAAAGCGATTATGTAAATTCCCAAAAACCGAGTTTTCTACAAAGTCGAAACATATTCCACAGTGTTACGTTTTGTTCAGAAGTTTATTCATATTATCCAACGAAGCATATTTATTCGGAAGCTGTAAGAATGGCTTCCAAATACACGGCCGCTTTTGCCCTCCTTGAGGCTCATCAGGTAGGCGTAGTCCGCGAGGTTCCGTCAACCTCATGTCTTACTTAAAACAAAATTGCACGAAATTAGCGAAATACACTCATTTGCAAGCAAATCTGGTTTTCGCGACTCACCTGGAACCCAGCTGTATCTGCCGTTTGTGATATTTCTAGGCGACTGAATGTGTTTTAAAACAAAAGCTCACAAGGTGCAGGTTTCATCAATGCAAACATATCTAGCACGCTGCCGAGGAGGCAATTCAATTGCATATATGCAAGAAGAAACACTTGAATCACCTTGCAAGATGCTGGCTCAGAAGCAGGAATTGACTAAAGTCATACAGCTCCCGAAACTATTCTATTCATTTATGGTACTTTAGACTAACCGATTTTAATTTAGCAAGGTTATCCCTTAAGTTGTTTGAACAGCCGTACATGCACAACTCATCGTCTTCAACTCTGCCTTTGTTGCTTCGTTTTATTAGCGCATGGAGCAGTTGACATAGCTTGCACGTAATAGAAATCAACTTTAATGACTTAAGGTGACATTCTTACTGCGTCATTCGCATTTGTCCGCTACTGTATTAGGTCTTAGAAGTCTCCTATTTCATTTGTGGAAACATCATCATTACCCACCTTATGCGTACAACAAAATTTGTTCACTTTCCAATTTCCGATTTAAAGGCGGAATAAGGCATGCTCATGTCGCCTCACTAAGGACGTGACTTGCAGCGGCCAAACAGAAGGGAATATTTAAGACACAGTAACCAGCCGTGAATTGTGAAAAACTAATCCCCAGAATAACAAACCAGGTTAGCAACAGTTGCGCTCCTGATGCAAGTGTTACCGATTTGAACTACTGCTGGGACTAATGGCTCAGGATGCGTGGGACCGGACAGAGGGATTCGTCATCTTGGTGATAAAATGGATCGAAGAAAATGACAAGTAGAACTATTTACAGTACACCAAATTATCAGTCCCTATCCATTCTGCTACGTTGCGAAACTACATTATTTTACGGTTATGTTGCTCAACCTGGTCTCATTAACAAGGATGTCGGGATGAGTTAGGGCCCACCAGGGACCATTAAAATATTTAATTAGAGAAAATTGACGCGGAAAGTGAATGCTAATGGGAAAGGCGACGAGATTCTGAATGGTTCACTGTCCTCGATGAACATCTTGCTAGTCATCATGCAGAGTTGCAAGGTAACGCTGAAACTCCAAGTACTGTACGTGCAGAGCTTTGTGATGTCTACTTGAATGACAAATATTCTCGCTCCGACGTGGAAAATGCAGTGAGACATGCAGTGACGTGCTTCACGATATATACTTGCTATGTAATTGAAAAAACTGCTTACATATATAGTATATGAGGTAAGTTGGATATCCAGCTAACAGAGTTTAGTGGTTCACGGGTATAGCGCTTTGAACAATAGTTAGTTATCACATTCGCACGACCGACTGCGAACCATCTGGAAACCACCAGGTATAAATTTAACAGAAACGGGAAGTGTTTGCTGGTAATATACATCGTCCTCACCGATGATGGAAAGGCATATCATGGAGGAGGATGTGCAAAGAAAGGATTGAAGTGGTGGACACAGTGCGTCACACGGTTTCCATTGTATCCATCGTTCGGTGGACATTACGTTTAGATTTAAGACAATAACCGATTTTCCGAATCGCACGGGGCAAAAGTGGCTGCAGTCTTGCCCATACCCATGGATTGGGTGGCGGGTTGCTGACAGAGACACCCGATTTTACTTTACAGGGGCCAGAAACTGAGGTTCTATATGGGAAGGCTTGAGCAATGAGTGCGCGCTCTAAGCCGTTGTCAAAATGACTTGACTATTTGATCAAAAGAAATGGTATCATTTTTGCAGTCTTGATCAACAACAAAGATATCCTCATGTGTTACCGTATGCAAGAGACTTTTGTGTGTGTTTGAGTGAAATCGATTTGTCGTCCCTCATCGATGATAATACGACACTGCGAGGTGCAGCCGGACCAAGTAAGCACATGTGATTGCGCGGTGTAGTGGTCTTATGTCAAGGCTCAGTGTTTTTTTCAGCGCAACCGGTACACATAATATAAAAAAGGCGCACCAATAGGCTTATCCACTCAGTGTGACCAATCGGTCCAACCTAAAATCCCTTGACATGCTGGGCTATACCGAAGAGAATACTCGTTTTTTTATCCTGGTATGCGTAGAGAGCTGAATTCAAATGTCGGTAAACACAATCCTCCATCGCCTTAGCTAGTACCTGGTTTGCAGTCGAGTGTACCTGGTTTCTAAAATAATCATATTGAAGGAAAAGGCGGCAAAATGTGTAGACTCTATTTGGAGTTCTCATAAAGAGACACCTGGATTTTGCAATTCGCAACATGATTTCTTCAGAGCAGCAGGGAGGTGGGGCCATCGCAGGATTTTTTGAAAACAGTCAATACGCATAAAACTAAGTTGGTCGTTTCTGGGGTACTGCAGGGTAAGCATATTTATATCTGCAACAAGGAAAAATAGTTGTCCTCCATTCTCCTGGCTATACAGGCACTTATGAGACGTTTCCTTTCACCGCTGGACGTCAGTGGCAGTCTTCGTAACGGTTGGCAGTCAGTGAGTGTCCCAGCGGATACAATTCTCTCTGATATACGAAATAGTTTAACCATCCAAAACCTATGAGACGGAAAGCCCTGGGCGCTGCGTGCCTTTTTGCCAAATAGGAAAACTGCGTCTTACGCCAGCTGCAGAAAAGCGTCGAATGGTACAGAACATGACGGATGAATTTTTGAATTACCGGGTTGGTATTTGATACATCTATGTGTCGATGACGAGATTGGCAGGTGGGGCAGCCTGCAGGTATACCCACCAACTAACATGAACAAACGTGTTTTAATCGCCCATAATCGCCCGGGATTTGGTTGATATTATCGTGAAACGTCATGAGGCGAAACTTCGACACGACCACAGATTACTAGCATGCCTCAGACGTAGTGTGTACCTTCACCGATGTCCAACATAAGAAGTGCTCGAAACTGATACCTCCTGGAGGCATAAGACCACGGCCAAAAACTGCATGAAAAATCTTTGGTAGCCTGGAGAGTTAGCCGACGTACTAAGGGTCAAGGAAGATTGCTATTGGCCTACTTCGCATTGTTAAGTACAGAGTGAGTTAGAATGAGTGCTGTGGTTTTTTCTTGCTCTCTTAGAATTTCCGTCAGAAAGATCCCGCTGTGCAGAGTACTTGTGTGGTAAGATAAAACAGGCACGTAAGGGCTAACAAAAATAGAACTGTCGAGAAGGTGCAAAACGTCCCGTTTAACCGGAAGTTGCTACGAGAGCTGAGCAGTGTTCCAAGTTGGAACGAAAAGCTAATGTAAAAGTATGCCTAATCAGGCCACGGAACATTGCTGTTAGCGCTAAGTAACAAGTGTCAAACCTAGCAGTGAAAAATTGAGAATTTCTTACATTTTATTTATCGGTGAACACCACCTGAAGTAGCACAGAAGGGCGTTCTAGTTAGGTTTTACTCAGTGGTGCAATCCCAAATAGGACGGAGGTAAAAACAACTTTAAAAATATGTATAAATTTTGGAGGTCACAGGGTGTTTTCAGGCTACCCAATATACTGTTACCAAACAAAGGATTCGTTTTCTATCATCTGTAATCTGCAGGGTGTTTTCAGGCTACCAAATATACTGTTACCAAAAAAAGGATTCGTTTTCTATCATCTGTAATCTATAGAAGCATTCTCTGACAAGTGGCACAGCCAGGACAAGCCCAAAATGGCAGCTAGAAACACAGTAACAGTGGTCTATCATAGATTTTACGAATTAAAAACCAGGCTTCAACATCTATGGATCGGGGCATTTTCACGTAGCAAAAAATAATACTGCGTCATTCTTTAGCTAATACTTGAAAGGTTTTATAATTTGTATTATTCTGATAAAGCACCCAATATCAACCACGACGATTTATTTCAAACCACACGCGCAGAGATTTATAAACCTTTGCAAGTCCGAATTGGACAATTTGAAAGACGCACGCTTGGCTTGTAAGAAAAGGTATGTTCAAAGACACACTCCAAGACGGGTGTAAGTGAACTACTTTAGGGTCATAAATTGGGTCCAACAGCATAATAGCAACACAATCTTGCAAACTTGAGGGAGGATACTATAATCTAGATCACTCTACCTAGTGTAGAATAATCTCATCCGTAAATAGTGCAAATAAAGGGGTATAAAGTGACGAAAAATACAGTACAGATGGAGGGGTTTATAATGCCAAAATTCCCCGGATGTCATTTAAATTTATTCAGATTTTAAAAGCTGAATTTCATAACGGATGGTTTACTGACCACGAGCGTAGATTACTTGTAAATTCGCTGTTTTTGCCAGTGCAGCAAAAACAGACCCCTGAGGTGCAGTACTCTCCGAGAACCCTCTGGGGATGCATTCTGTGTCATTATGCAACTCGCAGCTAGGAACTTCTGCTGCATCTGCAAAATTCTATTCTGTCCATCGCTCCTTTGTTCAAGTTTTCACAAATATTATCTCTGGTCAGAAATAGCTTAATTTAGGCAGTGGACTGAATGCGTTCTCACCTGAGCCCACGTTTTAACGGTAATTTATGGTTGCTTGAAACATACAACCAGTTTTTGTATCCTAAATAGTGTACGACTCATGTCACCTTACCAAAACATCAGCATAATGGCTCATTAAATGCCTTAAAGTTGCTTAGGGAGATGTGGCTACCAACATGAACCAAAGCGGGGCTGGTTATTTTTGGGGTCTTGTATCTGAGCCTTTTAATTAATGCGCTTTAAGAAACCGCTGACGCTCAACAAGGGGATAGCGGTCGAACACCACACGTGTTTTATTTTACAAGGGAAATAGTATTTGGGTTGTCTGATGATTATATCCAGGATTCTGAGCAAACAGGTAATTATATGACCATCTCTCAACGTTGTTCGAAATGCGAAAATCCTGTCGTCCACTTTACTTTAATGTAAATACAAGTTTGAAGTTTCACAACTAGCAATTAGCCTCTCCAGAATGCACGTAGCCAGCAGTACTTGTCTTATTACAAAGATCTTTGAGGATACAATTTTTCTCGCAAAGCTTGCTCTATTTGGTTTTGCATGTCCACGTGAGTTATTCCAATGCATTTTTGTTCCAACTTTAATGTGGACCTTTGCTAAACCAGTTTTCTGTCCTGATCCCACTGGAGATGGCGATTTGAGTAGTCTGTCCCTATCCACCTTACCGACCAGCAGTTTGCAGAGCCTAAACCATGTAACATAGAATGTTATCACCTGTAGGCCGTGGGGTGCCTATGAACATCGCAAATGCGTTCAGTGAAACCGATCACTAACACACACAATCCGCCAACAGAGAGAACTACATCTACAAATTAATCCGAACATTCTCATCAGAATCATTGTTTTGAGGCTAAAGGTAGCGCGTAGAAACGAACAAAATATAACTCACCCGGGAGACCATTAGGTAGTGATGTTGTTGTTTACTTAATGCAGGATGACCATTTGTTCCGGCGAGTGGATACATACATACATACATAATTACGTAAACTGCAATGAAAGCTAGATAAGTTTTCAAAGTTCATCAAATCTACCAGCGTAGATATCTTTCCTTGTATTATCTGGTTCCGCCGTGCATAGGTTTCTGTTTGAAACCCGATTTGTCTTTATCTTGGACGTAACAGCGCACAAGCCCCAGGCGTGAGAGGCCAATAACTGCAGCCTGATGGAGTGCTGCGGAACCCACTGCGATACAGACGCAAGGAGTAATGGAACAATCTAGCGACTGAAAAGATATCAACCACTGCCAACAGAATTTTGGGATTTCCTAATTCACCTGCGCATAGGCTTAATCTGGGCAGGATTATCTGGGCTAACAATCATGAAGTATCCAAAGGACCCCAGGTAAAAAGTGCATAAAATGTTTGTTTATAAAATTAGTAAACCTTATTTATTCGGTTAATTAAAAGGCCCACTTAACAAAAAGCAAAATGAAGCAGAAAGACAAAAGTTTAGAGGCTAATTACAAAGCTAGTGACCAAATCAACAGCGAGAAACAAATGACGGAAGGTTTGCTACCACTTTCAGGTTATATGGGTGGCCTTTTCCAAACATTTAGGTTGCCCTTAGCCACTATAATATGTTCACAGCAAATCACATTTTCTATGTCTTGACTGCATACAAGTATGGGCAAAAAAAACCCGCGTGACCCGTGTTTTAGTTACATATAACGATCGGCCCAACTTCGATCTAGCCGCTGGCGACGCCGGCTCGTTTGGTAAAGTAATAGTTGCAGATAATGTGATCTATGTTTCAGGAATATTCTACGAAGACGCTGATTCATTCAGCAGATATTTGTCACTACACATCCAGAAAATAAACCTTTTGCTGTTTTATATCCCTAAGTCTAATATCGTTTCATAATTGGACAGCAAAACAAACTAGCTGATTAGGAACAACTACTCCTGATCTATACAGGTATACAAATCAAGGTTATTCATTGAGAGTTTGAAGTTAATTGGTCAAATATATGACACGATAAAGAACGTTAATAAATTGATCAGGTGGCTGATATAAATTCATTAGCCCTTTGCACTTCTGGTTGAAGGGTTCTGAGGAGACATCTCTGAAATAATGAATACGCGTATCATTATCTTGATTAATTTGTTAGGTAGGTACTTCAAAATCTTTCGTGCAACCAAACGCCTTGTGTTTTCCTTCTTTGAATTTAGCTGTATGCATTGATCGTGGGAGTTCAAACACATTTTACGCACAGTGCAAAAGTACGTGTATTTCCACTTAGTCAGTCTCCAAGGTAAAACGCCAAGATATTCGTGGGAGAAATACTTTTGTTAACATTAACCTTACCAAAACGATGATTATTCGTAGCAACCCCTTTTTGAAGTTCCCGAGTAAATGTAGCATACCATGGTAAGGTTTACGCAATTATTCAGGTCAGTATGAGTCTGATGCTTATTTTAATTAAAAAATGTATTCGTAAATCCTCACTTTATGAAAATTTTGTGCCCCAACCCTATTCCTAATCGTACGTGATACTTCGTCACGCACTTTATACGATATAAACTGGCGCTGCGTGGGATGCTCTTTTCAACGTTTAGTAGTCAGAAACCCAGTGGACACTGGTTTTGAATATCCCAGACTACAAATATATTTCAGATATATTGTCCTCCACAGATTCAGACGTTATTCCCGGCTGAAAGGCTGGGAAGCACACTATCACAGTTTCTCCTTGCTTAAAATCATCCACAGTGCAAACTAAGTGGTAACTAGTTCCTTCAGGCAAAGTTACTGTCATCTCAAATAAAACCAGCCGCCTTTAGTTAAATGAGCAAATCCAGGAACATTATGCAAATATTATTTTACAAAATAATTTTTAGGCATCATTCACTGTTAATCACACTGAAATTTTCTACTTCTTAGAGCGATGTGAAGACAATTCTGGTGATCGTGAAGATGGTGAGCTCACGAGTAGAAGTACATTTAGGAGGTACTTCGTCGGTCATGCTGCAAATAATCTTGCCCAGCAATTTTGGGTCCAAAGATACATCCCGTTAAATGATGTCCTCGATTTATTTTTTCTTAGCTTTTGCGAAGGAAATTGTCAAAGGTGCTCTTATTTAGTTTAAACTTCTATAATTAACAAAACCGTATTATTGTAATAAAGTTAAGTAGATTTAATGCTATTACCTTTGGAGTGTTCCACATCCTTATCGGGCTCGTTCCCACAAGGCATTTTTCACACTTGCTCTGCATTGGGTGGATGCTTGGCACAGCTTTTCATGGTTGATAGAGCTTTTGAAAAATGTACAAACCTTACATGTCACTTAAACATATTTTTGTAAATTAATATGTCACTACGTTTATCCGCCGACATCTCTTTTGCAGAAATATACAGGGCCCTGATGAGTAGATGCCTAAGTAAGTATTGCTTACCATTATTTTCATTTGTACGGTGTCTAAGACGCATCCCAGATAGGTACGTGGCAGTACCTGATAAATGAATTTGAACATGTTATCTGTGCGAATAGTACATCTCACGGTTCATTATTATGCCTGTTAAAATTCAGGGATCCCAAATAGTTTGTTTTCTGTGGAATCCTCAGGTAGATGCACAGACGAAGCTTTCACATGGTGCAAACGTAAGCAAAGTGTTTTTTCATTAACAGTGATATGTGTTCAAAATGAAAGTGCGAAACCTTAAAATTATAGAAAAGGATACAGGTGTGAAGTCCGTAAACTGAAAATTCGCTTCAAATATGATATGCTTTGTCATTTTTGAGCGTTTATTGAAATCCGGGCACCTAAGGCAAAGCAAGTCGTTTGGAAATTTGGAGACACAAGAGCTGAAGAAACGAGCGTGAAAAATTTTTGTTCTTTACCCACGTGTATAATTGTCAATTATTTGTTTACTAACTTATATGTTGCAAATAGTCTATTGCCGCTTGCTTGCACTGTAGGCATTTAACGAATATATATGCCTTTCAAGTGTTCAGCTTTATGTGTTTATATCACTGTCCTTAAGCTATGTTTCACACCTATTTAACTAAACTTTCTTTGAGGTCGGGAAACAATTGACAGTCAGAGTAGTAAAAGTGGAGTTTGGAAAAACCTTAAGGTAGCAGCCCTCAACAACACAGGGAAGAAAGTCAACCCCGTCGATCTCAGGTTATCCGATCATTAGAAAACCATCGCTTTAAAATTGGTAATCCACGCTCGTTCTACATAAAAGTTCTGAAGAGGTGCCGAGCATCTCCGAAGCCGCGTTTCTACCGTCCTTTTGTTTGGTTGCAGCAATCCACAGCAGATAGCGTTAACGTCTGTGTTGTAAAATAGACGAACTATGTTCATGTAGAAGCTGAAGCAATGTTTGACCACCAAAGCGGGTTAAGAAGCACTCATAGTGCTGTGATTCGGAGTCCTCAAATGAATCAGAAAGACGTTCAAGCATACTTGCAGACACTAACCAACGCTACACTTTCGTCACCGTGATATTTCACCTTCAGTTCGTTTGGCCGGACCAATTTACTTTTTCTGGTATCTGTTGTAATTTGTACTATACCAGAGGTCAAATGTGGAAAATTACAGTGCCACTAGAACAACCAACATTATCTATCACAATCGACAGGTGAAAAGCATTCACAGAAAACATCATGGACCGAAATGTAACACGGATCTGTTTAAAAAGGCAGCAACTGATTGCAGTGCCAGTGCGAAAGATTGTTTTACTACGAAGCACTTTATACACTATTTTGCTTGCATTTACCATGTTGTTTAAATCAACAAAGCTCAGAAGTGTCTTGAAGCTCAAGAAAAAGTGGGCGAAATCAAACCTGCTTTACTTTGTTAGTCATCCTTAATTAATCTCGTACTCACACTTAGGCCATAAGAGCTACATCAAGCCACCTCCTAGCATTTAATCAACTTAGAGGACAATGAAAGTCAGCCTCGGAAATTTTTGTTTTATCAGTTCTTCACGATGATTTCCAATGTAGATTAAGTTCAGAACAACTGTAACACCAGGTCCATCAGTTCTGTTTTACTTGCCTCCACATTCACTCGCATCCCTAGATTATATTGTTGTAAAAACTATATAATGGGCAGTCTATTTATAGTCTTACTGCTAGGTAAAGTATACATAGATCGGGAAGTGAAAATAAGCTGGATTCAACTAATGTGCAGGCTGTCAAATTAACGAAATTATTTTACCGAACAAAAGTACTCATTTTAATTTCTAAAAAACCTCACAAACGGGCCCCTTTAAAAATTTTTAACATTAAATTAGTGTAGGCAATTATTTTGACATATTAAAAGGCTTGTTTTGACGCACAAGTGTGCGTCATTGATAAGAATCTTCAATCAGAAACTCATACAACTGCTTCAGTCTTCTTTTTGTAGTGCCGGTTATGGTGAATAAAATACACATTTCTAAAACACGATTTTTTTACAGGTTCATGCCACCAAAACTTTGAATCCCAAGGTAGGAGGACATTTATAATTATACATTTGAGTATTTCATGAGCGATTCCGAGCTTCTTGAAATTTTCTCACCCCAATTTTTTTTTCGGTTTACTGCGTACGTGTTTTCCTAGTTCAATAGCTTCCACCCCTAGCTCGGAGTTGAATATTTATCAAAGAAGAAAAACACCCATCTGGATTGTTCCGATGAAGCTCGTTGCACAGGCTACTTTGTTCAAACGAAAGTGAAAACCCTAGCTCCAAAAAGAAGCTAAAATCTTCACAATTTTCACAGTCTTCGTAAAACTATTCAGTAATTAGTAAACACTTCCTCAGTCGCCCGAGAGGTACCATCATAACGCCAAAAAACTGCCTAAAATTTCACATCATGATATTATATTTATGATGCTCACCTAGAAAAGCTGTTTCAAAATTGTTTTCACTTATTCACCACAGTTACAACCGTCTAGCATCTTCAACCTTCACATCGGCTCTGTGATTTGCAACTCAAGCTGTCATAACAGGTTGTGATGACAAAATTGCGCTATTCACTCACTCCCTTTGGATTTGCACAGTCAACTTGCAGTCCTTTCTCTCCACGTCTCTTACTTTTTGATTGCTTTTTGCTGCAGCTACATGGTTTTGTTAATCCCAGGGATTAAATTATTTTATTTTAGGCACATTTTCGTATTGAAATACGTACACAGATGACAGCAGTGCAGAATCAACCTATATGATTATAAGCTGACCATTTAATATACAGACAGCAAGCAAAATACGGAAAAGTATACACTGATTCATAAGAAAATTATGTTCGTGCATGGTGGTAGTTATTGCTTAACAAGAGCACCATGGTTGCTTCCAGGTTTGTCCTAAGATTTCCTCTTATTAATCATATCCAATAGAAATGTTCTGTTTCGCGCGTCTCTCCAGAAGAGCAACGTTTGTTTACTATGTCCGCACCTTGCGGATACGAACATTTTTAGGTTTTTCCGCACCCACCATCTGTTCAACAGAATTTCGTGCTTTTAGTATCTTCGGTTGAGAAAACAAGGATTAGTCCCCACCATGCAGTTTTATCAGTTAATTTAACCGTTGTCCCTAGGGTTTCTATGTCCGGTGTCTTTTGTTGCTGTCGATTAAATGTTCATAAACAGTATGCCCTAAGGGACCAAAACTTTAACCTGCAAAACATAATCTTGGTAAAGGTTTCTATCTAACTAAGTCACATGAACCATTAAAATTTACTAAATTACAAGACGAAAAGAGAGAGGCCTGTAACGGTGAGTTGGACATATACCATATGTT
Organism: Clonorchis sinensis; assembly: GCA_003604175.2. Taxonomy (NCBI): domain Eukaryota; kingdom Metazoa; phylum Platyhelminthes; class Trematoda; order Opisthorchiida; family Opisthorchiidae; genus Clonorchis; species Clonorchis sinensis. Next base: position 7,784,960 of record CM030370.1, read on the forward strand.
TTTCCAATCCACAAAGTAGAACAACCATATTTTCTTGCAAAGAATGTGTAATGTCAAAACATATTAAATGCCACTTACTGAAACTATATTTTGAGATTCAGTTAATAGGTGTTGAAGAATTTATCCTTATTAATATTTCTGGATTTTGAGCACACTGGAGCAGAAAAGCTGAACATAGCTGGCGTTTGGGGGCCATGAGTTACAGTGGTCTACTAATTTGGTTCACGGTAATTTCAAGAGTTGCAGAAAAAACAAATGTGAGCCGTCCAAAATGAAGCGGATAACGCAAGAATAAAACTCATTTAAAAGATGCGTTTCACACTCCAATAATGAATCACTCGGACAGTAAACTGCAGTGTCAACAAGCTTAAGAATCAAGAACGCGTATTTGTCGAATAGGTTCAAAGTGACTCTGAATGCACCTGAAGTGAAGGACAGTCATGTTGGCTGCAAAAAGAAGACGCATATTTTTAGTAGGCCGCTGTTTTGACTGAGCAGATAAAGCAAAAAGCTTTATGCCAACAATATTTTGGTTTTCTTTAAACAACACAACACATTGTGACATTTTTACCAAGGAAACCCGATAATCCCCAGGGAAATAAAATGTAGCAAGTTACTGCAGAAAATGTGGCGTTTTTGACGGAATATAAGCTGTCTCTCGTAGACCAGTCGATTAGTAGCAGCTGTTTCTGGCAAGTTACTGTTAATTAATTAACTTTCACCAAATTATTCAACTCTTGAGTGTCATGCAGGAGGTGGTTAACGAAACAAATTGTTGCAGGCGCTTGAGTACACATTTTGTCACCGGCATACCCGGCTTGATTTCAGATCGATGTAGATCAGCTGGCTTGAAACGATGCAGAGGTCAGTTTCGTGCTACATGCCTTTCAGTTATACCAAGGCAAATATAACAATACTAATGAACTAAAGAGTGTGTAAGAGTCAACTTCGTAAGGCTACTTGCGGACGAGGCTAGAATCATCTATCTGATTGTTTCCTTACAATTCTTTTTAACGTTTATCTTGAATGGTAAATCTTTTTCCGCATGTAGCCTTTTCTGTCCCATTTTTTTAGGAGGGATTGTACCAAGGGACGATCATAAATGAAGCTAATTATCCTTCTCTTATATCGGCGCAATAAACACAAATGCAGTGAGTATGCTACGCACTTACACCGAAAATATGTTTCTGTAAATTCTTCTTACAGAAGACTGCAGATATGGAGGTCCCGGTTGCTTAGGTTAGTCTTGTTCGATTCTCGTTATATCTATGGAGCCATGACAATATCGAGAGAGCAAAATGTTCATGCTCATGGGTCCTCACGTGTTTATACAAACTGGGAGCCTTAACAGTTAGCATATTATGTTGAACAATGATGCACTGTTTTAAAGCCCATTACTGCAATACACAAACAATGTTATACTTCCTGACAGTGTCATTGAAAAATGCGTGGAGTTCTACGAGAAACCTACACGGTTGTATTCAAACTGTGCCTTTCAAGTTATCAACTCAAATTCATAGCTTGCTTTACGGACAGCTGCAAACGCTGCTTTTTCCTGCAAGCCACTTTTTGCATATTGTTGTGCGCAATACGCGGGGATACACTCTCCCTTAATATGAAAGCTCCGATGTCAAATCTGCCAAAGTTTCTCTCAGATGGGCAAGCAGTAAAACCGTAGCTTATGTTGCAAGTAAAAGCGTGATAAAATTTGCTGACCTTATCACTGGGTAAATCACAGCTAATAAAATCTTTCCCCGATTACTCCATATTACAGCAGTTTGCGAGGTTATGTATGGTAACTATATATTGCTTATTTACTCACGTATATTTCACAGTATATTGTCAGCCTTAACGCGCCTCACACAACAGCATACATCGATAATTGTACATACCATTGAATTTTGCGTGACAATAAATCAATATAAGTGAGCCTGTCATGCTGCTTGAATTGTTATCTACTAGCATTCGTTTTACATCTAAAACCAGCCCACCTGTTCCGTTGTCAGATAAACAAACATTCGTTGGATTTTACATCTATGACATTATGAGCAATATATTAAAGCATATCTAGTTCAATGGGTGCAACTAAAAGATCTTTCATGTTTCATTTTATGGGTGAATAATGACAACAATTTCATTCACTATTTCAGGCGGCTAATTTAAAACGCGAGGTGTCAGGTTGGCGTAAAAAATTTGTGTTTTAATGCTTTTTACTACAACGCAAAAAGAAACAGTCAATAAAAAATTCCCTTTTTAAACCAACCACATGTTTGTTTTGGTTCAGTTTACTTGGGACGGGAAATTAAACCCTACTGTGCAGTCACTTTTCACTCATTCCGGGCAAGGTCGATTCGGCTCTTCAGTTTACGCCATACTGGGTTGTCGAATATCAATTAGCTGTTGATATAATCCATTTTTGGTAATAAACACTTCCAAATCTGTTTAGTTAGATGGCTTGGACGCTCAATGATCTTGCGTGCTAAATAATAGGGCTAAATTTTCCCTTCATCCATGATCATAAATTCTGTCCAAATATATGTGGTTGGAATTTTGGTTATGTATAAACAGGCACGCGACAATTGTTGCAATGAATAGACAATTACTTTAATGTGAGAGAACATGAAACAGAGGGAAGGTCAACATGCGATTGAATGTCGAATAATCGATAGTATACTCAAAGCCGCTAAATAATTTGAGTGAGATGCCCATATACATAAATTTTGGTTGGCACAAGGAACAGTCGACATCGCAGAAGTGCAGAGGTAGAAAGAAAAAAACATACCTCAAAAGCTGAGAATATCCGGTGATTTCCCGTACTTGTTCTGCAAACCTGTTAAGGTTGTTGAGACCAAAAAATTACTGTTACCTGTTGCTATGCGTTCTCAGCGAAATATGAGCTAGCTGAGAGACTCGGTACCATGAAGGGATCATCTGTCGGCGTCAAACATAATAAGCCCGAAATGGTTATAAATCAAAAGTTTCTCGTTTTTTTTTGTGATCATGTGATGCAGAAGCTAAAGCAACCACCTTAAAACAACAGTTTATTTATTGTTTTAATGAGACCTACAGGCAGATTTCTGTGTTGTTTAAATCGGACAAAACATGCAGTGCATTAGTTTGGGCAAGTTTGACCGTGATTGGGAGGTTCTCCCCTGGCCGGAGTTGTCACTAAAGAAGGGCATGATGGCTTTGGGTGTTATATTTTGCACATGCGAATGGCAGGTAATCTGGAAAACGACTTTATCCAACCGCTGTATCCACTTGTTCACCATAGAAAACGATTTTCTGTGAGTATTATAATTAACCGACACAACGAAAAATGGGGCAATTTATGATTAAATATCGCTACCTACTCAAACACAACACAAACTCGCACATTGTCTGAATAACCACTTCCGTATGCGCTGATCGCCTGTTCAGGGATCACAAATAAACGCACATCCGCAGGTGTACTGACAAATAACGAGGGAAAATTCAAGAGCTTCGCAGCAGGGAGTTCAGCTATCCGCTATATTCGGCACCAAAATATCTGCAAACCGTGACAAATATGCAGCAACCACAACCCATATAGGTCATTAAAGCGTCAGAATTTTTCAGATCTATCTAAATCTAAATGTACCGGTGATTCAGGCCCTATGTGAGTGTAGGCCTCCACAATGTAAGAAGAGCTCACAGATGCATTTTCTTCAACCCTAAATATTTGCCGCGCGCCGTTTACTTTTTTCAAGAGTTAAACAATGGCACTGAGAAGCAGCAGACGTGGCTGGCGTTAGATTTTATTTCATTGCCTAAGCACCCAATGCACGTTGTGGTTTGTTTTGCTCAGTGTAATTAAGCAGACGTTTCTGGTTACATATAGGATTACTGATAACAAATGGATGCTTGGCGATCCTAGAGACCCTATTAAAACCAGCCATTGTCTTTATATTGTTTTGTAAATAATGTTGTATGCCATTCGGGGCTTCAGGCAAAAGCCTTCCCCAGTTCATCCAAAGTTTGTGGAGAATAAACTTTAGATTAGTACTATTTGTGCTAGTTTCTTTGGTGCGGATTCCGTTCAGATTGTGTGTGGATGAATCAGGCACGATGCTTTTTGACCTAATGATGTTGAAGTAACTCTTGCATTTGACGCGTTGACTTGAAGATGTCTTGGAGTAAGTACCGAGTAAAGTAAAGTCTGTGGGAACATGACAATTTGCGTTGACTATCCTCGTATGCATGTGTATGTTTATACACCCCAAACTGATCTTGAGCAGTCTATCCAAGGTAGCTGGGGGCATCATTCTCCATCCCAATGAACACAATCGTCATCCCTGAAACATATGACATCCAGGTTAAGTAGCTGATGCCTTGTGTTAGAAAATGGAAAGAAAAAGAGAGTGACTTTGAGTGGTACCTTGCATAAACCGAAAATTATAATTGAAAGGAAAAATGCATATAACGCGATCGAAGACGGGTTTCAAAAAGGCAGTATTAAAGATTATGACGAATTTAACTGGGTCTTTTTTACTGCAAACATCTTGGCCACAAGTGCCCAAAAAAGCTGATAGAAACTCAGCCATTCACACTTACAATATCCCTGTTGTTAGCAAACTTGCGCTGCCGGAATGCGCCGCGTTCTTCAAAAAACCTGAGTGCCACTGATGAAAGAAAATTTAGCCTAATATTCATGTTCACTCTCTTGGTTTTTTCTCCTCTGTTGAATGTCTAACTTTGGCTTCAGATGAACGAATGACAAATATGTGATATGGTCTTAAAAACTCGCTAATCTGTACAACCCTATCTGAAATCATAGAAAATTTCGCATGCATGTAAAGTCGACTTTGGTTGTTGCAGTATGCACACACTGTGCTCACCAACAGTTACATGGAAACAATCAATTGGAGACTGTAACAAAACCATTATGTTGCAATCTTACAGCTCAACTTCCGTTTCGTGGCGCAGTGTGTAGACATAGAGACGTGGCAGTGGGTTTCTATTCTGCTCAAAACATTTCTGATTGACACGTGAAACAACGTGACTGAATTCTGATATTGGTTGACTACGTCCCACTGGTTTTCAACAAAAATCGATTGGTGATACTTGAATCACCAAAATTGCCAATCCATTCATAAAATGCGCTTAAGCATTTGCATCACTACAAATAAAGAATATACCCTGAGTATAACTTAACTGAATGGGCCATCAAATAAGTTTCGCCGCAAAATTTCCCATCTTGCCTATGAGCTGGGATATTATAAGTCTCCAGACCAAATATGTTTTAACACCAGTTGGACTGTACTGAAAAATAGTAGTTTCCAAGCCAATTTCCGGAAAGAAAAATGACACCGACCAAAGAAGTTCTTATCACCAAAGATGTAAGCAGCGAGCAACTCACATGACAGTGTTTTTTATGATGACGTGTCTGCTGATTACTTTATTGAACCAAAGACGAAATAGTTAAGCGGCTGCACAACTCGCCCAATAACGTCAAAAATGCTGAAAAAATTACCGTCTATCCAACTATGTGTGTATAAACTAGGTGTGTTATTCGAAGTGATTACGGTGCGTCTGCAGAAAACCGGGAATTATTTGATGCGCGCAACATTGGACGAATAGGTACCTAACTGCTCTTTGTGGACAAAGGAGTATATGCTGACAGCGCGACCGCTATAAGACACCATCTCCGCTTCAGGCTTCTGCAAGAGACTTGTGTCTAAATGCCTCACACGCACTCCAACGATATTTAGCAAAATGAAGGAAAGAAGTAGAGAGCCCAACAAAAATTTCCATACAGGCGGGACAGAGGGAATGTGAACATTTCATTAGGCCTAAGGTTGGTGTTTCGGTTCTGTGACCAATTAGACTGTAGAGGAAATTTGCTAAACGGAAGCGCCCTGTTTGCAGTCCTGTGGAATCATCCAGTAAACTGGTATCCTAACAGTGCTAATGAATGTGAAGATATCCTACTTTGCAAAACAAGAATATGTTCTCATCGCAGAAAAGCACTGAGGCTTTGTTTTCAAAGCCATGGTAACCAGCTTTGAAGTTGCTTAATACATACTCATTCAAGAAACATAAGTCTTGTAAAATTCAATGACACTTCAGCCAAGAGCGGAAGTGTGCGGTTCGCCTACATCACATAATATTACTAGCACAAAAGATTTTCATCTAAATTTTTTTTCAAAAACTGTTTGAGGGATTAATATTACTTTTAGCAGAAGATTCTTTTCTCTTCCATAACTATTTTTTCGTAAAACATCCCATCAAACCTCGTATTATATGAGCAAACCAAAAGCTGCCATCACCAAAATATGGTTTATGTAAATCTTAGGGCTCATGAGCCATGCAGAGATACCGGACCTCCATCAAAACTGTGTGCTAACAGAAGAAGAAATTTTCTGCAAAACATTATCAGCAAAACAAAGCCCAATCTTTCCCCAGACAAAAACTTTGCATAAAATAATTTTCGTGTGGAATGAAGCTAACTCTCAACATCATAAGAGACCGAAAATGAGGGTGTTGCAAATTACCATGAACAGTTAATCGTCCGATTTGGTAAGCAAACGAAAATGTAGGAAGGTTGGCAAATTTTCTTTGCCGGGTTTGCTTGGACCGTGCGCAAACATTTCCGCATGTATTAACATTAACTGCTATGACAATAAAAAATAATGCTTTATTGAGTGTAGAGGAAACTTTGGAAATTAATAAAAGATATACTGATTGATTCTGGAAGTCAGCCCAAAAAAAGAATTAGACAAACAGTAAACAGGGGTATGTAGAACCTTAATGAAAATGATCACCAGATTATTCACTAAAGTCCAAATGGCTTGAAAGCAGGCACCAAAGCCTCTAGCCGCTTTTGGGTGCTGCCTAATTGCACACGAAAACCGGGTTAACCGTCGGAATTTACAAGGTCTCGTGGATTAGGTCACCCTTCTGTGAGATTTCGGCCCGCAAGCGTTCAACAAGAGCCATACACGATGACCTTTGAATTACCGCCACTATACAATCACGCAAGAATGAAAATCTCTCATGTGACTGCTGACCTACTTTGACGCTAATGGCAGGCGATTTTTAACAGCTACGCAATCCGACCGTAGGTTGGCAAAGTGGACATCAACCAAATGAACAGAAATAGCAAACTGATTTATTCATTGTTGAGCATGAGGTTAAAAACATGATCAAAGATGATGATTTAGGAAACAGCGTGAAAATTTCCTAAGCATATTTGTGCAATACTCAGCTTCCTAATTACCAAAAACTATAAACGAAATTGAAAAATGTCTATGACGCGCTCGGACCTGTATAAGATCTCAAATTTTAGGCGAAGGTGAACTTCGGATTCAGATGATCATTCTCAACAGAAAGCTATGAAATAACCTTCTGGCCATGCAAAACTTATTCCTCGTTATGTACGATCTCATTTAAAACTGTACAAATTTCACATGTATGTAAATTCGAAATTGGGTGACAAAGCCCCTCAGTGGATTGATTTTGGAATGAAACAGTTGCACGTGTCACTATAGTCGTAGGTTGTGATGTGCTAATTAACACATCGTTCATCCGTTCCACTCACTCACATGTCAAAAACTAATGAAGGAGCTAAATCCCTACCCGTCCACTAAAACTTAGATCCTTACCCAAATTTCGTATTTTCGAATGCGTGGCGTTATTTGTTCGCAAACATACATCACCAACATAGGCATCTGAGAAATCCAGCGTCCAAATGATCTTCATAATGCACCATGTCAAATCACTAAAACTTAGATCCTTACCCAAATTTCGTATTTTCGAATGCGTGGCGTTCATTCGGTAAAATCAAGTTGGTGTGAAGCACGTGGATATGTGAGCGGTTTCCAAGTTTCACAATATTTGTCGGCTGTCGTGAATTAGCACGTATAAAAGGGTGGTGGATATGTGCAGCTGGTCAGGACCACGACAATAAGTTGTTTAGTCAAAGTGAATTTGTGTAAACAATGTAGCACTTAGTTTGCCGTCTACCTTGACCAATAGATCGATATGTTGGCATCGTGCCGTTCGCGTTCTGTTCGTGAACACAAATTACACACAGAGTTAACCGACATGGCGCAGTGCAGTATGACACAATCAACTGTTGTCTGAAGCGAGAGGTGTCTATTCCTGTTTGACATTTCCACGAACGTGAATACAGGTTGATCTGATGTCGTCGAATTGCTTAAGCTAGGCGCGTGACGTAGCGGTAAGCCAAAATGAATGGAAAATTTTAAGGCACATGCTGTCGGTTAACATTGCAACTGGGGTGGGAATTGCCAAGTGATTTGTCCGGTTTTGCCTGATCTAGTTAGTGTCTGCTACGTAATACAGCGTGGATTATCCTGGAACGACAGAAATCTTATAAGACACAACCAAACGGGTTGGAACTGAGATGGCCCACACTTTGCAAATAGACCCTCATTTAGCGAATTGTGGTCAGTCAAGTAGCGGAACTCGCTTTTAAAACGGCACACCATTCAGGCAATCTTAACAGCTTGCCTGAAGTGTTTTTCACAGAACAAAGCAGTCAAATGCTGTGTGAGGTATCATTACGGTTTTTTTGTAAACAACATTGCTTACTATTGTGACCAGCCGTTTTTTGTATGTTCAGGTCTCAGTATAACAAACCCTACGTTTAATCCAGGCTTGATCCTGTGCTCGTCAGATTGTCAGGATTTCTCAAGCATTGCAAAATGCCAGCCTGGTTATCGTCAGGATCTTCCTTTTAGAAACTGAGAGCTGAATGTTTGTGCGCAAGCGTATATTTGTATGTTCACCTGCTACATGGTGAAGCGAAACATTCCGAAGCTAATGTGAATCTGACAGAAAACTCCAAAGCATTACAAAGAGGTTTCGATTATTGCTAAAGCACTATAGCAATATTTAAAAACAACTGAACATTGACAACGCATTTAGCAAATATATATTAGTGACTGCGTGCATGGGAGATGAAATAATTGATAGCAGAATCATGCGACTAAATCGGTCCAAATATCAAAAGGGAATGACGGAGTAGGATATCAAGTGCGATGTTAATAATTAGCGCAGCGAAGTAGCTAGCAGAATGAACAATCTAAAATTTGATAATAAGTGATCCAAGGAGAGAAATGACGACCAAAGCCCCTCTGTCATCAGTATACAAATTGTCAGATTGAAGGCATAACTCAATCGTGAATGTTTCCTGTTCCAAGATGACCCACATGTTGTCGGTGGCATTTTGTCCCAATTAGTACTCACTACCAAATCGAATCGTGCCTTCCCCGACGACTGGTGACAAATCTGAATTAGTTTCGCTGCAAGCGGATGGATGTCTGAATCAGTCAACAGCTGATTGTGTCATAATTCACCTCGCCATGTAGGTTGACTCCGTAGTCACACATGCGATCCATAAAAGTGGAGCCATATTCAATAAAATCTCCCGCATTGCACCCTCTGTGTTATCGAACGATTTGCCCATTCCTAGCTAGATTCGTCGGTATATGATTTCATCGGAACGCCAAAGCTGTACAATGCTTGGTGATGGCTGATGTTTAGTTTTGCTTCGACATTTGACATGGTGCATTATGAAGATCATTTGGACGCTGGATTTCTCAGATGCCTATGTTGGTGATGTATGTTTGCGAACAAATAACGCCACGCATTCGAAAATACGAAATTTTGGGTGAGGATGTAATTTTTAGTAGACGGGTAGGGATTTAGCTCCTTCATTAGTTTTTGACATGTGAGTGAGTGGAACGGATGAACGATGTGCTAATTAGCACAGCACAACCCACGGCTATAGTGACACGTGTAATATTCGCGTTAGAACACCAATCTTGCAAGGGGCATTTTTTCGGAAACTCACATTTACATACATGCGAAATTTTTCGCAATTTCAACTAAGGTATAAGTTTGGCACAACCAATTTGCACATGGACTGTTTTTGTTCCCATCTGTTTGAAGAACGTAACTTTTCAAAATCTTACTCGATTTTTTCACACCGTAACAGAACAAACACGTTACTGATTTAAAATGAGGCGTTGGTGAATCATTCACTTTAGCAAGATCACTCTGGACTTTGTGTGACTGGAAAATATGTCCAACCGACGTAGTCACGCAGCATTTATCTCCACTATCAAAAAATTTACGGCGGGCTCGATTCTTCTTTCTGCTGCTTCAATAAATTTAATGATTTGTTAGAACTGCTGGATTCTTATGCACGCCCTGTAATATTACGTTAACATCCCACGCCAAAACTCAGATCTCTTTTTAATTCGGTTGTATTGGGTGGAAATCACCCAATGATGAGTTATTTTTCATAGAATAAACTGATCATGAAATGCGGATATTCTTTAGCGAGGCAAACGTAAGAGGCAGTTATGCCCGTCTGAACAATGCTCCCATAGTGAATGACGATAACGAGGATGCTGTTACCTTGCCTGAAAATTTGACATTGTTCACAAATATCAGTACATCATCACCCAAGCGTACCCCGTATAAAAACGGCAGTAAAACAATTCATTTATAAGGGTCATGTTTCCGTATTTTGACACACACACAAGCATATTCGCGAAAATATATATGCTAGTGATGCAAAACGCTCAGGCGGCTGAAGACGTTCTTGTTGGGAAATTTCAATTTTTTTATGTTCAGCACATAACCATTGTTCAGGAACTACCAGTTGGCGCTTTCTGCTACTTAATGCCTCGTCTACGCTTGTAACAAAACAAACTCTGCGTTCTCCCGTCGTGAGAAAAAAGCGGAGTTAAGCTGTGGAGTTTGCGCATTGTCCGCTCGGTTCCTGGAAACTAGTTGAAAGTGTTCGACATCCAACATGTTATATTTTGATGTAAAGCTGAATCATTGATTGGAAGTATGTCCTGGCAAAATGCGCATTTTGATCACAAAAATATTTAATCGAATAAAACTCGAAGCGAGTCTTATGCAACGCCAGAAGAATATCACCAGAAAGTGGCTGACCATTTTATGTTCGTTTTCAGAAACACGCTCTAACAGCTTTTGCTTCGATTTTCTGTCTCAAATTTTACTTCAAACCGTAAAACTGATTCGCTTAAACTGGTCACTCTTGAGCATATCACCAACGTCTGCTTCACAATTCAGCTGTATGCATGTCATATCTTTCCTATACAAAATCCATGTTTTGGCTTTCGACTCGTTTTTGTTTTATGCGAATCCACTGGCCACTCAGATTATTTGTACGACTTCGCTCACTAACGAGAACGTGCGATTAATCATATTCACGTGCCGCTAGCGGTCATTCCGATATTTCCTACATTTAAATTTACTGTTGCTAAGTTTGTTTTAATTTCAGCCCCTGTTAACCCTTTTTCTCTCTCCAAAACATTTTACGCAAAACAGCGCAAGGTCTTTAACTTAGTTGGGCATCACTAAGAGGTTAATAGAATTGCTTCATTCAGTGAGCAACTTTTCCGGAATAGTAGAATTTGTGTCTAACAGAGTAAAAATGTAACCCTGCTCTATTAACAGCAAAGCATGTGAATAATGAACAAGTATTCTAAACCCCATCTGGTGCTTCTTTCGTGTGGATTGAGGGAATGGAATTTTATCACAGGGCGGTACAACGCCCTAGCTGATGAATGACATTAGCAGTGTGTCGACGATTTTTTGGTTGTGCCTTTGCTTTCCAAAGAAAGCTACTCCAGCAGGCTATCTGTCAGCTGACATCCAAATATAATCCGTGCATTACCGGTGAAGGGGTGGATGCATTGGCGCACATTTCTTTAAATCTAATTTGTATTCTCATCCCCAGAATTAAAATTCACGCACATCCCTATCTTCAAAAGCTTGTGGTCACGGGGTCTTCATCTGTAATCTGGAAACGCCACCAAATGTAAGGAAGAAAGCCCTTCGCCGGGAATGGTCTACTAGAAAACACTAACTAAACAATTACAGACCATTGGACAGGAAAGTAAAACTCTTATATATACCTTATTTAAAATGAACGAATATTCTTCTTCTTGAACGCGTCTTCTTGAACTTTCTTGAATATTCATTACCAATCACGCAGTTTAAACGGGAGCTGCAAAGCAGTTCCACAAATTCTGTAGGAAATCCCAGTTCCATTCGATCAAGGCGGAGTTATAGAAAGCACATACTACTAGCATGCTTCATCAGTATTATTGACCGTCACACACCTATTTTTATAGGTCGCCTGCATGCCACCAATTTCCATTTACTTCCATTAGATCGACCCCAGCATCTGGTCTTCTCAGCATTCCTTTAGGTGTAACATGCCACTTCTGAAGCTGAGTCCTATTTGCCCTTTTCAATCCCCGACCGTCTTGAATTGTGTAGAGGTACCCCGGCAATCGGTATCGACAAACGTACCCTGCCATCGATCGCCCAGCTTCCGCGACCCCAGTCCACTCTAGCTCCTTGGAACCGTAACTATCGGGTCCTTTTTCAAGGCCGAGAGGAGCCAGAAACAGTCCCGACCAGTAGTCGGTTTCTTAATAAATCTCGATGCACATAACAAACGCCGCAAAATCCAGCACGTCAGCTACATTAGAATGTCAGATGAATACACGTATATTTTGCCAGTTTGACAACTTTCCAAATAAGTAAGTGATTTTTCTCGCCTCCAATCCGTACGCAGGAGGCAACAAGCTAGTGGGAATTATGCAGGACTGGCTGGAGAGCCAAATGACTGTAATTGGTCGATGATGATTTCACTTGACCTTCGTGCCTATGGGGAATGGTCGTGCCTTTCTACTTGCCGTTTTCTGTCCAGTCTTTGTGCGTCCGGTTTCGACGAGACCTAAGTTAGAAACTTCTGACACAGTAACAAAACTCCCTAGTTTTGTTCTTCGGTTTGCATTTAACGTATTTATTACACTTTCTAGAGTTGATGGAGTTTACGATGAACAAGTGGGATGTAGAGTCCACGCAATATATTAAAGATTCAACCGAAAGCAATAACAGGATATCCAAACCAAAACTCACGGCTAAACAGTCACCATTCACTATTCAACCTACAATAAATTTAGCGGGGGCAAAGTGATGAATGACGACCAGAGCGGAAACGCAAGAAGAAGCACTCCCGACGAGGCTTGGCTTGGCTTGGCTTGCTGTGCGATTCTCTCGATCAGAGTTCTTCACATGATCCTTGACTGACAGCCATCGTGTGGACCCTTTTTACCAGCTCATCATTTATTCCTGTTTGGTTATTAAACAGCGAAATACCTCGGAGTGTATCAACTCCAATTTTTCATGCGCTAAGGAAATTAAGTGGGACAGCTTAAACTTTTTAGTCACGTGTTTCATGGAATAATCAACCAACTTCGTGAGCAACAGATATAAAATGGCATTCGCATTGCACTAGAATTCGATAAGCTCTGATAAGCAAACGCCTAAATAATGGAACTGCACTTCATTACCCTGCTCTTTTTGATAGGTAGGTCGTTTCAAAAATGTATGATATCTACCTACTTTAAACTTTCATGCAAAAATGCGTTATTTCGTTTTTCTTTCAATTTAGTTGCAACGCCTCATCGTGGAATAGCAAAAGATCATTATGCTGACTGCAAACGTATGTCTATTGTTGAATGTTTAGATTTACTGCCACAAAAATACCCATGTGTTTTTCTGCACAAAAAACTCGAATTTCCCAGTGTTTCTCCTAATGCTTCCCTTGATGGGTTACTTGGATGATTAACGCTGTTTACCCAAACCTACGATTACAGTTGACTTGTAAACTGTGAAACTTATCCAGTTTGCTGAACTAGATTAGCTGCGCATTTAAATAAACGTTTTTTCTATTCTTACGCACACATCCCTTTACCATTAAATGCATTTATGAACAAACATTATTGTGCAAATCCATCGTAAACTACATGCTTACACACAAAGGAATGTTTCCAGTCAGGAAATCTACACCGACGTCAGCTAACTTTGCTGAGTTTGATTGTGTTTGTAGCATTATAATACTAATAAAGTTCCCGTCTATTGAATTTCCTAAGACACTGTCCTTAAGCTCATTTCATTACCTTTTATAACATCAAGCACGATCACTATATTAGTACGGCACTAAGTAAATTCGTAATAAACAACAGTTGGAATTCATATTAAGAAGTGTCTTATCAAATAGACTTTGCCTTCTCACTTTCTTTTATGCTAGTGAGCCGCTGCGATAAAAAAAATCCGATATTCTAAGCTCAGTCTACTAAAGCTTGCAGGTTATCCAACCATTGTTCGATGTACGCCAAACTATTTAAACTCTTTATTTGTCCTCACAAAAATGTTCATTGTGGGCCGTCTCACACTGTTAACTTTTCAAAAAGCAATTTTCATATTTTATCTTCAAGTTACTAATTATTCTCTTGAAGTAGTATTCAAGTAGTTTACAAGAATATCAAAGTTGGTAACCACCATGACGTCGTCCCCTTTAATATCAATTTTTATATTATCTAGAGCAGTGCGAGGAAGGTGCTGGCAATCTGGAAGAAGGTAAGCCTTAGACTAATCGTTTTATTAGATGAATGTTGGTTCTGCTTTCTGAGAGTTGTTCAGTTCTAAAAACTAACGTTTAGTCTGTGCTCAATTTTTGCGTGCATCTCCTTACCATAGGAATTATTGGTTTTTAACTTGTATTTCACTACTGCGCACAAATTTCATGTTTCTAAAAAACAGCGACTTTCATTCGTATTGCTGCATAAACAGGACATACACAGCTGAATTTTTAAAAATTAGCATCTTTGTTTATTTTAGTAAAAAAAACAGCTAGCACAGAATTTTGGCTACGCTATTTTTCTTGTCTAAAATACCCAGGCGTACTAAATCACGCACTCTATTTTTCCGCAAAAAAGTTCGTTACATTACGGTGATAATTTGGACCAAAAATTGCAGATCATATCTTTCCCAATTGCTCCATCAATCTTTTTACATCCATCTTTTTCATTTATAAACGTGAAACCTTCCGCATAGCACACCAGTACCCAAGCAGCTTGCGGCTAATTTGTTTTAATTCAGCCTTTAATTTGAAACATCCTCACCAGCGTAGAGTCAGTGTTATTCGGACTACATAAAAGTGACTTTGCTAGTTCAGTTACTTTTGCAATAATTTTTTGTTGATCCAATTTTCTTGAAGAAGTTATTTTACACATTTACTGGTATCTGAATTCCAGTGAAATATTACTCAATTTCTTGCTCTTACAAGTACCTGTTCACTTCCATTGTGGTAATCAAAAACAACAGAAATTTTCATTTAAAGTAGAACCATTTCATAAAACTCACTTAAAATGTATGCTACGCTCTTTCAGTGCTAAACAAACTTATGCATACTGTATGTTTGAGTAAGTGGCGCAGCGTTTGCGTTCAATTCTTTTGTTTCGTTAGCTGTCGGGGAAAAAATGATATACTTTCTTTGATGTGATAGCCTGAGAAACACTTTCGTCTGATTGATTTATCATAGAGGGTTTTGTTCCTTCGGACACTTTCCCTCTTTCGCATATAGAATGTCTTAATATGAACCACAATTATTTGTGTTCCTAATTTCATCAAAATACCAATTATGGTTGGCGTAACCTTGGTTGCAACTCCGGTAACTAAACTGCATCGGAATCGGCTTAATTCATACATCATACTATTCTTGAACTTGGGTGAATACTTACTAGACTTTTCACAAGATCTTTGATTATTCAACCAACTGACAATCTAGTCTTTTGGATTCTTAAATGCATTTCACTTACAAGGTCGCAGAAAATTGACACATATTGTGTTAACTTCAGATGGCTGCACAAATGGCGCTTATGAATTGTGTATCTGTAAGTGTTGTTTTCATCTATTGGCAACAGTAAATGTGGAAGTACAATAGAAACAGAAATAATGATGTAGAGCACAACGTCACTGGCGCGTTTGACATAGAGCAGCTTAGTAGCTTCAATAAGTTTGGAGTTGAAAATATGTTTATGTTTTTAAAACTATTTTTTATAAAACTGCCGCAGATATTTACACCTTTTCCCAAAATAACCACATATGATATCGTGTTTCGTTCAATTTACGGACAATGTTCTTGACTGCACAAACTAGCACGTAAGAATGTCAGGTTTGCGTTTGTTCACCAAATCTTGAAATATATTCCGAAACGCGGAATCGGAAAACAGAGCTGTGAATTTGGTGTTTTTCCAAATATACCAACCTGGGTGCAATTTGCTTAATGTACACTGTGTTGTAAATATTGACAACTGATCACATTTTTTCTCATTGCATATTGTAAAGGAATGCCCATCACACGGTGACATGCATTGTCACAAACCTCTCTAGTCAACGAGGTCTCAGATATACACCAAAGATTCACACTGATTGCGAGTACAACCCTGAAATTGTTCTTTTTGAGCTTAGAACATCCTCCGAAATAAACTAAAACTTCCTTTTCATAGTTTACGTGAGACAACTTGAAAATGATACGATCTGCGCAGCATAACTGTTTGCCGAACGCATGTAAAATTCATACCACCCATTAAGGAGTTCTCTAATATACTGTCATAAATAACACTGAGTTTCGAAAAATCCTCTCTCACTGTGACTAGTTTGGGGGGAGCAGGCTGCCCCGAACAGCATCGTTTGCGGCCAAACCCCACCATCAAAATCAAGTTCTTTGCTTTCAGCCAATGCAAAGCTGCTGCATTTATTTTACACTTAAACATTGATGGAAGACTCTGAACAAAAGTTGCGAAAACCCGTGCCTCTTCAAGTGGCTGCATACGAGGTACTTATCAAACACAATTTACTCTCAATCTGACATCGCGACATCCGGCGGAATCTATGGGAATTACCTATATGCACTGCGTGCTATAAGCCATTAACATTTCTTATAATTAGGTTACCTATCCTGTGACGCGCTTAAATTACTAGATTTTGGCGGGTCCTACAGGCAATGAAGGTGAAAAAAATTGTCTCTAAACACTTTAATAAAACTCGAAAGAAGGCTGTACTTCAACAAGCTCCAAACAAAGCTGCTCTAAGTGGTTAGTAGTGGTCATGAAAAAATTATCCTTATAATGCTAAGTGCTTTAGACGTATTCGTCCCCGTATTTGACCTAACTCAAATGTGAGTTATCAGGAACGAAAGGCCGCACGTGACTTCATAGATAGAAGCTATGCTATTGCAGCCAGTAAAAGTGGTCATACATGTTTTATTAAACGCCTCTATATGCGCTAGTTTCCTGCGCTTAGACTGATACACACGACAATGAGACTGGAAACCGTTTTGAACTGCCAGTAATGGCAAGATGGTCCACAAATTGTCCCACATCATCAGTCGACATAGGATAAACTTCGTCCTCCTCCCTCTCTCCGTCCAAAGTCTCTGACAACAGAGTAGTCACTAAAGTCTGTTCAAGGTTTTAGCTCCCAGCAGGAAACACACGGCTTGTTGTAGTGCAACGAGGTGCTTAGCGCTGTATACATAACCCGAAAAATTCTAGAGAACACTCCGAGAGTTTATTGAATTCATTCTTTTTACCTGAAGCTTGTTGATATTGCAATATCAGCCGCTGTTTTGATAAGTCACACTGGGTTTTTGTAGTATCCGTATATGGCACTTGTGTATCATAAAACATGTTTTGTTGAAAAAAGACTGACAAAAACGCATTAGAATTCTTAAAGCTTGCAGATAATAAGTCAAAACTAAGCATTACAAATGTGCCTCCAAAACACTCTATTTTAAACAGCGGTTTGTCGTCAGGACAATAAATCTGAAGGTAAGGCGGCACTTTACTCTTCAGTTTATCAATTCAACAGTTCTCCAAGGTCGACTGAAGCTACCCAACTGCAATGTTACACTTCGAAATATTTTTTGGGTCAAGTGCGTGAGTAACTGAAAGTTCCAAAAATGAGCGTCAAACTGTTAAGAACGGTTTCTTCAGCAAAAGGCCTGAAGCAAAAATACATAGCTTTTTTCCTTCAGAAAGTGAGACATAAATCGGAAATCCGGAGTCGCAGTCATAAGAGAGGACAAAGCTTCAGCGCAATTCGAATTTCGCGCCGACATATCCAGCAATCATTAACTATTCAAAAGCCTAAGACATGCTAGGGGCCACGTGGACATTCGCAATGAATACAAATACTCAAACAGAGGTTGCACAAGAAACTCCTGCATTTTAGGTGATTGTCTGTATACATCTCTCGTACAAATTGCTGCAATTTCGAACGTTACGCAAACCCATCTTTCACCAGTTGAGCTTTTTACTCACGTTTGTGGTCCAAAATATCAGAACCTGGTTGCTTGGACGTGCAGGGTCGTTCTGCCTCAGTCAGCGCTGTATTTTTTGTTCTCACTGCACTTTCAGCCACACAAAAACTAGCAAACGACTTTCAAACCCAAGCAG
Source organism: Clonorchis sinensis (assembly GCA_003604175.2). Classification (NCBI taxonomy): domain Eukaryota; kingdom Metazoa; phylum Platyhelminthes; class Trematoda; order Opisthorchiida; family Opisthorchiidae; genus Clonorchis; species Clonorchis sinensis. The sequence continues at coordinate 7,803,301 of CM030370.1, forward strand.
TTTGCTTTGACCCAGTTATATTGTTCTATTTGCTGAGTGTAAAGTGCACCACATTCACTTCTGAGTAATAGTAAAAATGTAAACAGTGTCAAATTTTGAAGTGAAATATACCTTACCTTGCCTGGTTACTTATCATATATTGGTCTCTGAATAACCACGCTATCTGCATTACAAAAACTAAACCTCGCACCCATACAGTGGCCCAAACATCTAACCTGTATCTTTATGGCCTAAAGTTATTTGCCTTCTTATGGTTTGCAACACGTTAATGAAGAGGAAACTGTCTCCCAGATGTAGTTTCAAACCCATCCAGTGATTTTTAAAGCACAAACAAAGAAGAATATTCTATACATACCATTGATATGCGCGGGAGCCACTTCTGGACAGAATAGTTACGCTTGGTATGCCAGCAGCTTAGTGAAATGCTCCGCCTTCGACACCTTGACACTGTGTTTGATAAACACACATTTGCCGGTATTTAGAATGTTTGACCTAACTGCTTGTAGAAATGTTCCGCCGAAATATTTTGTCCATAAGCGGCTTTTGCACCACAATGGCTCTAAAATGTTTCCACCAACAAAACTTTCTAGAAATTATCGATGCGCCACTTTAAAAAATATTGTCTTTTTCCAGTGTTTTATCTGTATTATTTTCATGTTTTGCGCCAAATTGTTTGACTTCAATAAGAGGAACACCTAGTCTGTGCTGGTAAGTTAAAGGTGCAGAACACGTTGCTCTGCCTAATGATACAACGTAATGATATATTGATTTTCATCATTGCTGTGTTCAGATTCACTTAAACTCTTGTGGCTGTGATCCTAAATCTGAACGCCTGTTCTTGTGACATTGCATGGCACTAAAGATGTAGTTTGCTCTCCACGTTTAATGCCTTTATTTATTTGGATTCTCAGGTCAATGTAAACGGACTGCTCTTGAACGATGTAAAGGTCAGTTCTAAGCTGTATGCCTTGCATCTACTTTATGAGGCCCCTAACGGAAAGTAATCTGAATTCCAGCCCAATAATTGATTTGATTAGGAAGACTAGTCCATAACTTAATCCAAAAGCAAAAACAAAGCTCAGCATTGGGGTTGTTGCATAGGCGCACTTTTTTTGCAGCAATTCTTTCTTGAGGACCGTATATTTACATGCGCATTCGAAGCATCCCGTACATTGGAACAGAATTTACACCTCGTCGCCAATTTTGGACGAGAAAATATTCAGCGCCTTGAATTTTTCTCCTCGACATTGCCAATGGGACAATTGTGCAAATTTTGCAGCATTGGATTACTGTGGCACCATAACAACGCTTCTTGGACCCAGCGGGCGAATCAGGATTAAATTGATAATTCTGCTCCAATAAAAACGTGCAGTGACTAATTGCTGGTCGCATGATTATTGTTCATAATAATGACATCGCGAAAGAGTTCACCATGAATCATCAAAGGATGCTTCCTCTAGAAACAAAAGCATCGGTTTAGATTTAGCCAATAGGATTAGATGATCACTTTAGCTAACTGAGTACTATGTTTTACTCCATTCCGGCACAACTGGAACTTTTGATGGGGCGATCGTGTAACTCTTTCTCATGCTTATTATGACGAATATTCTTTGTCGCATCTTTTTCAGATGACTGCCGATTTGCTGGAAAAGAATGTACAAGTTAGTCTCAAGTTACATATGATAAAAATTTGACGATAGTAAACTGGTCAAGAGTTGAGGCGTCAGGCGTCTGTACCAACTGATGCACTAATTCAAAACATAATGGCTTTCTACAAAACTGCAGTACAAAAGCTGGACCAGATTTTTCAGTTCAATTATCAACAAATGTGTGAGGATTTTTCTCAAAACGGGAAAACTAGCAGTTGATACTACGATAAGTTACACACACAAGGGAGAGAATGTTTCAAGAAATGTCTCTTTATTTGTGAGTGTACCCTCACTTTACCAGGAACAAGCAAGATACACGCAATCGTTCCAGTTGTCAACCAAAAGAGCTCCCTGTTGAACAGCGTCTTTACAGCACCTGCTGAAAATAAAATTGCTCTTGTAAAACCGGCTTTTATTACTCCGTCGCAAACGTCGTTGCATAGGGATTAATTTGAACAATGGAGCGAAACTGAACCTATTGTTCTGTAAGGTTTCGCTGGTACGGTTGTTCAATGGCGTGCCGTACGATCAAAACCTTGCCTTCTTTATGGAAAGCAAAGGAGCAAAATACGTAGCGAACCTCAGAATATAGAGCAGGTATGCAAAATAATCGAGTAGTGTGCAAGTTTCCTAAATGACCAAAGCAGAGATAACAAAATATTTCGCTGCTTTCTCTCAACCACAGCTGCATGCTTCGAATTATATGGTAAACGCAGTTTCTGTATTTATATACATGTTACACATTCATTTTGCAGCGCTGCTGCGCTACTTACAACAGTGTGTGTCGGTGGTTCTCCGCAGCATCAAATTATATTTCAACATATATATACATATATATATATATTTCAATACATGCGGCTGTCTCATAGTAAGAAATGCCTCCTTCCCAGTTAACGTTCATATTTACAGCTTCAAATGTAGGCGAGTATATACCATTGTCGAATGTAGAGTTTTACGCGTAAATTTATTTCTACGGCTCTATAAATTATGCATTATTATACATTTGGTACAAAGGATGCGCCCAGATGTTTTGGCAGGGAATCTTTTGAGGCATAAATCGTGACCGACCATCTATCTATACATATACCTATATATCAATTTATAACAATATACATATATACATGTATATACTTATATACCCTAAATATACCTATATATACCTATACATACTTTGTAGACTAATCAAAAAGAAGCCCCGGTCACAATAACATAAGTGTGTAGAACTTTACGCCCTGTGGGTATATTTTCTCATCTAATTCATCTCAAACTGATTAAAAATGTGTAAAATATAAATATGGTCAAACCAATCAATTCTTCTTATCGATGTGTGCCAAAATATGGAATAAGATCTTTTGCAGGTTTCACATCTTTTGATATACAGTCGATTGAGCTTCGCACTGACTTCGATAACCCTGTTATTCAGTGGTGAATATTGCCAAGAAAGTTGTGTTGGCGGTAGTTTAAACGAGCTTTAAAAACCCTGAAGACTCAAATATTCAATATTTATTCGGACATTTCAAGTAGTATTTGGTGTATTTAGATACAAAACTCACGGGGAATATTTGAACCGAAGACCATGATGTATGATTCTTAAAATTGTAAACACGTTGCTCGATTTGCCTCTAAGATTCTTAGCCTTCCAGCGCCATCTTCGGCTCAAAACTACGGCTTGCTTTTTTAGATGAACGCGTGCTTGTGGTTTTCTACAATATTTTGAGTTTATTTAAAAACTCTTATAAGCTTGACTTCATTCATTTTAACTCAACATTTACCAGGTAATTGAAGGTCCGAGGATCATACGATCAACTTTCAACTTACGCCTGTGCAGCCTTTGTTGAGCTCCTGGTAACGTATTAGTTTTTTTAGGAATCGGTTGTTCTTTTGCGTTTAGAAACTCATGGAAAGTTATCCGCTTGAACAGCCTTCCGATTGCTTCTGAACCGTCACTAAGCACAAGCTACAAGGTCCAAGATTGTTTTTTCTCATTTAAAAGCCCATCAATCTGGCATATGGCAGCAAAGTGACTGTAAAAGTGCAAGAAAGTGATTAAAGATGAAGGTTCCGGATCGCAATATGCCCATCTAAGCAATTCCCTAAGATTTCCATTTACCGCGGATTTATCCAGAATGTGGTCCCCGTTGATTAATGTTTAGAACAAGAGCTTTAAACCAAGGAAACGTGGTTCTATTAGCTGTTGGGAGGCAACCTCTTTTGTTGCAGCTAATTGGTTACAAATCGTCGATGTTCTTAAAATGAAGTCACCGCTAATTTCTGCAAATGTGATGTATTTAAGATACGGTCTTTAATTCTCTCAACCGAGAGAAGATTGGCCAAGCGCCCTAAGGGCCAGAGAACAACGCATGGTACTTAAGTAAAATAAGAGGTATTGTCCCCCTAGATTTCGCGCTGCAAAGTATTTAGTAGGATACTGTAACCTTTTGCTAGAGATGAGTTGTTTTATTAGCCACAGTTATTGAAGCGTAAGTTAATAAGACCACCCAAACTAGCGGAATATAGAACGACTTCTGCTTAGTAAAGTCGAGCTGCTTTGGGAAAAGAAATATATGCCTTTCGTAATGCACTACTCATAAGGTTGCTGGAAATTCTTCGATAGCCCACGACCGGTTTCTCCCTTCTTGGGGCTCATCAGGTAGGCGCAGTCCCCGAGTTTCCGTCCACCTTATGTTCTACTTGAACCCAAATTGGACTGTTTTCGAGAAATGCACTAATTTGCAAATCAATTTGGTTTTGCGAGAGACTCACCTGAAACCCAGCTGAATCTATCGTTTGTGATGATTCCAGGCAACCGAATGTGCTGCACCAGGCCGCCTCATGTTCCAGTTGCTACAATATTATATCGTAGTATCGTATCGGACTTTAATCGGGCAATGAAAACTGCCACTAAGGAATAAATACATTTCAGTGGTCACCAAATTCTTTTAGCAGTTTGCACAGAGCCGACATTAACAAAATGAAAGGAAACAGCCATATCGTAAGATTAATGGCGAAATAGTGTGAACAGCAATCAAAAGCCACTGGGCCAGTTGGACAAAAGCGTTGAAGCTGTAGACCCTATTTACAACCGACCAACTAGAGGGAAGGCAAAGCCAAGGATATAATTTATCTGATGGTAAGAAACAGAAGTCCAGTACAAAAAATGCAAATGGCTAGTAATTCGATAAAGTATGTCACAAACCATTTGCTTAGTCCACCAGCAGACGCTGCTACTAAGCAGCCCTTTGACGATTGATCTGAACGCAGGATTATAAGAGTATGACTGCTGACTTTAACAACGGATATCCAGGGGCTCCTGCAAACGATCATCTTTCTTTGTTCTGAAGTGGTTGTCTTATCACATGCACCTGAAATAATATTTTGATGAGTTTATCAAAAGATGCCTATTTAGCGGCTGTTTTTCTCAGCCTTCGTCATGTGTCGTTCAGCAGAACTTTTAACTAAGAAAATAATGCTGGCTAAATTGTCTGACCCGAGACATCTCGGGGTTTCGCGAGGTGCACACCGCAGTTTATTAGAACCACACATCCAATAAAAAGACTTATTGGACGACAGTGAATGGAGAATTTGGCAAAAACTCGCTGTCAGTGCTTTAAACCCCAAGTCTCTAAAACACCAAAACAGTCGTGAATACAACTGAATACTCTTCAGCGTACAGAGAACTGGATTTGTACACAATCACCTGCTAAATAAAAACAGTAGGAAAAGTGTGTGCGGGTTATTGACAATCAGCAGGCGAGTTTCCCATGCCAATTTCGTCAACGTCATCAAAGTTCGGCCCTAAGAAATCAACGTCTCCGCGAAATCACCCAAGCAAACAATGCTGCTTCTACCGGGGTTCTGTAATTTACTTGCGTTTTGCCTAAGAGATAAATTTGACGAAGCCGGTTGGCATTATTGAAATTTCATAGAACATTTGGACTTCGTTGTCTCTAAGTTTCTTGGTCCATCTGTCATAATACAGGGATATCTGTGGACCAATTCAGATATAATTACTTGGAGATTCTTTGTCCTCTTTGTGGACCTTTTATTGTTGTTTTCGTAAACTTCGAAAGCTTAATTCACAAAACGACCGCCACAAATGTAGCAGATTACATAGTCTCCAGCAGCCTAGTCCTACTGTTGTTTATGTTTGGTTCTGAAAGCTAGCCGCAATAAAACCGTTTGACTAGTATGTTGAAAAAACATTGTTCGCAGGAAAGTCATCCAACTGAGAGGCCCGTCAAAACCCTTGAATGCCACCACGTTTAGCACACTAAAAGACCGCCAGTGCTCACTCGAAAAAACACTATTGAATTAAATGTTATCTGGCGAGCGGTTAACACCCAGTTATTCAATGTTTCAATACACAGGCCGCAAACCAAAAGCTCAACGCGAGTAGGTCCTCAAGGATGATGCAGTATAAGGGTACAGCTTATCCACTTCCAACGTTACTCACAACTACACTCCACTCAACCGCATCGCTTCAGAAGACACTGACGGAAAATCTTTAGAAAAACTGAGTTGGAATATTTTGACAGCGGGTCGTAGTGTTCAATCAACGCCGCAGGATAACTTTTAGAGAAGCTAAAGGAAGAAAGCATAGCACAAGACGGAGTGATGGTTGCAAACGTTGTGGCGTCACTTACCACGACGGTATGAGAAGATGACCGCTTCAAAATGCTTGGATTTCCATGGTGCACAAAAGAACAGCTGAATGAAGAATACTTCTCCGAAGGGATCAACGTTTGTTGACAGTACACAATGACGTTACAAATGGTCTAGAAGTGTAACCATGGCTGGAATTTCAGCATCAAACTCGGGAAATACCTTTATCGTAATCCAGGGGAACTGGCTGAAGCGGATGAGCTAATTGGCGAGCACGACTTTGAAGTAAATGAGATAAGTGAGGTTACAAGGGTAATTTTTGTAGTTGCCAGTATTAGATGCTCAAACTAAAGCCTGCCAAAACGCATTTAGAGAACAAGCTGAGTTTTTGCAGCTATTAACCAAAAGGTCGTAAACAGAGCTGCTCAAGCTGATCGAGATTTATCGCAGCACAACAAAGTCCAGGAGCTAAGAAGAAAAGCTCCTATACAAATTCCTGGGAAGGAATAAGTACCTAAGGATTGCTCAAAAAGCACAGCGTGATTAACTCAGCAAAATCAACGGAAAATATTTGGATCACGCTTCCATGTGGCAAGAACCCGCTGAAGGTGACTTCGAAAGTTCATCGATGGCACAATCTGGAATGCGGACATCGTGATTGGCTCGATCATGATTGAACAAAACATCAAATAGTAAAGCAAAACTTACTTGCGGGACTCCTGCAATGCTTATAACAGCCATATAGGGGACAAACGAAAGGAAAGTTTTCGACTAAACCACGTGAACATAAACTCGCTGCCAAATGGTGTGATCCTTGTGCGCTCGTCTTCATGCACAGAGTTCAGGAAACGGACGCGCTTAATTGAAAAGCTAGCTCGAGCAAAACCAACCAAGGAGCGACGCAAACTTATGCAAGCTTAGCGCTGTAAAAGAGAATTTGCTATCAGATATGTTGAAACTGGTTCATTCCATCAACCCAAACTTGACTATAGAACCACAGAGCTACTAAGCCTGAGACTGCATCAGAAGTCAGGAAGAACACACAGAAGAGGCGCATAAAAGCGTCCTCAATGGACACGTTCAATGTGCTACATTGAACTGATGTGGCAGAAGACTAAACTGAACAAGGTATCGTTTGATTATTCAAATTTGCATTAGAAATTCGGCCTTCTAAAGAAAACACAAAGGCTCAGGCAGCTACAAAAAATCAGTAAGTAAACACCCCAACGCAATACCGACTTTGAACCCATGAATAAAAAGCACATAGACCGCTCAAAATATAATATATCTATATGCCTAGTCAAACTAAAGGATTTCGCAACACACCGTAAAAATTCTAAGAAGACTAGTGTGAAACAAACACAGACGAGCAGCCACTGAGCGAAAAAATTAACCGATGAATGCACACTGCCATGCCACACAAACTATAAATAAACCAAGTTATTCAGGGTAATTTGTTCTTCAATTGGCCAGTGAAGCCGAGAGAAATGAGGTACTTCCCACAGACTACATAAAATGGACACCAAGATGAACCAAGGCAATGTGGACCCAGGCCACTCAACCACTGACAAGACATTCACAAGCTGATCGCCATATTTTTCGGAAACATCACAAGCCGAATGATAACTCAAAAAAGTGCCTGTGAATCCCTTTCACTGGGCGTACACCTTCCAAATATGTTCATTAAACATGCATGAGTTTGCTTGCGTTTTCTGGCTGAACAGTTCGTTCTGCCCAGCAACTGTTCAGGTGTTGCTTGATAGGTGATTGAAGTAATGAGGCTAAAATAATTTTCAGTAACCTCCTGATGGTGCAGGAAATTGTCGAGGTATACAAAGTATCTCATATTATACTACGTTCCACTGTGGGCCTTCGGGAGATAAGCGTTGGTCCCTCAGCAATCGAACTTTAGTCAATAGATACGCTCAAAGCAGGCATAGTTAGTGAATAGCCTCCCTTAACAGCTCTGAGATGCTATCACCAAATAAAAGTTGTCTTAATCACGGGGTGTACCAGCAAACTTAGCTTCATCTCCACATCCAATTACTGACTGGTCCGTATAAATCAATCCGCCTACGCCGACATATGATGCAGGTTATCCAAACTAAAGAATCAGACCTGCAATGACGTTTGAGCAATCCATCTATGTAGCTAAATTGTCGAACAGTCTTTTTAAGACTGCCCATCTGACACCAAAAAAACCGCCGGCAAACTTTCTGCAAGGACTCCGAACCCAATTAAATAAGCATTTCCAGGGACTTTCTGAATACAAAAGCTTATCTTGGGAAATGTTTTCTCCTGAACAATTGGTTGCTATTTGGCATGTGGGGTTGAAATTAAGCGTCACCACACTGAAACATTGAAATCATTCCAGAGCACTTTTTGCATGAAAAGGAAGAAATCTGTCTGGCTTACACGCCTTCAAAAGGGTTAGAAGATGGTTTCCATTTTCTTCAAGCAAGACGCCGGATTTTCGGTAACAGTATCAGTTGTATTCCTGATGATCCCTACTGATTAATACTGCCTTCGTGAAAAATATCGATCTTTCGTATAGACCAAATTAGTGAAACTGCGAGTGCATGGGTGAAAATCTGACTGGGAGGCGAATTTGGTTGAAAGTATCAGGTAGAAACGCAAAACCGCCTTTCATAAGACAAGAGAATCCGGTAAATTTTTTCCTATGCTTTACGATAGGAGGCTACTGCCATGGTATTCCCACTTCGGAGACTAGGTATACACTCAGCCTCCGTCTTTATTCCACAGGAAAGAATCTTCCGAGTGGCAGTCGGCAAGCAGTCTGGATGCGCCCATACTGTTTGAATCTGGATTATCAAAATAAAATTCAGCGATGTTAACCGTCAGGTTATCCTTAACCAGGTATTTTCTTCACATTGTTTACCTTATTCCACCAAAGCAGGCGAAAGACCATACAGTCAGTGAGACTGGGCGCTACTTTGTTTGTGACATGCCCGAAATTGCGCCACATCCTGTCAGTTCGTGGATCTTGGTAGTGATGTTAAAATCACCATCCCAATGTGCTGGTTGAGATGTGACGTTTGGTCATCAACGCCAAGCTCCATCGGTTTACAAACTCACTGGAATCACCATACGTTAGTGACGGCCAGGTCGCGAAACGGAAAAGAATAACTGTGGAAGTACAAGTGAAAGTCCAAATTTGAACCTCCGCAGCTCCAGAAATTGAAAACTAATTAACAACTGAATCCCTCTTTGATGTTTATCACAAAAAGCGATTCAGTGGGAATTTATTTTAGTCTCCCGTGAAAATGAAACTAGTGTGCAAATGAGCGTATTTCGTTATTTGCGCACATTCTGTGCTCAAATGGAACATAAGGTTAGCGGACAATCTAGAGTCGTTCCAACCCAAAGATTCACACGATGGGTGAAAATTGCCGTCGAATTTCAAAAGGTTTTCGGAAACCGAACAAGTACTGGTTGATCTTCCCAATGTGGTGCGATACCTCAAATATTAACCCACAGGAAGAGTTAGGCGCCATTTTGGAGCACGCATAGCTAAAGAACGGCATTAACAATAGATTCAGCTGAGATTTTGTTAGTTCCTCTGTGTAAAATGAAACGGTCTTCGATGTTATTCTTGCTGTCCGTTATGAGTTTGGAGTACATGGCACGTACATTGATGCGGAAGATTTCCTTGGTACTGAGACTACCTAGATGACCTGCATATAGAACATTCTGTTTGCTGTTTGCCCATAGGAATCCTGCTTTACTGTTATTTTCGAGGATTTCATCCCCAATGCTGCTACCTCTAGGATGGGTCATCTGCATATCAAATATCAGAGAATTTGTTGCCCTTTTTATTGTAGAGGGTAAGTGTTATATTTCACCCATTAAAAGGAAATATACATCTTTTGTTGAATCCAACTTAACCTCATGATAATTCCCCCATTCATTTGCTAACTCCGCCTCTATACTTTTGGTCTCCGGTTTTCTTTTTGCTTATCCGTACCCGCTACTCACCTTGTCGCAGAGGCCGTCCCGTCCGACACCAGCGTATTGGCATGTGTGTCTGTGTGTGAATGTGCGCAGTTGACCTACTTACCCATGCGCGTTCATGTCCCGTTTGCTGAGCCTGCCTTGACTTGTTTTCTCATGAGTTCCGTGTGATCGCACGTCCAATGAGAATCACGAGACTGTCATCAGAAGGGACGACCGCAACCCACGCTACTGAGCCATCATTCCGCTGCCTAGTTTTCTGTTCCTCTAAATAACTAGAGTGGTTTAGTACGAACTGGTTGATTATGCCATTGCCTTCAATGACTATATCTCCCGCAGTCTCCCATTTTTTAGTGACCGAAACTGTAGCAGCTGGAACAAACGTACACTTCTTACATGATTTACATCTGCTAACCTGAACTGAATGAGATCATCCTGAGATTTCATATTAAATGGCATGGTCGCATGCATAGTATCCGTCGCTTGTTAGAAAATTTCTGGTTTACGCCTAACATCAAATGGAAACCTACCATATTGACATAGTTCTTGGTGGTTATTCGTGAATAGGAGTTCACTACAGTATTCATGTACTTGTGCCTGACGATAGACGTCAACAGAAAAGCTTTTGCAAAATACGGCTCCACCTTAAAGCTTATTGATACATCTTTGTGTGTTAGTAACGAATACAGATGATTTTCAAATGGTTCATTCACCGCATCCGTATCCGTTTTCCTGACCAAAACAACATGCTTATCAAAAACCATGCAGCAGCATTAATCACGAATGAAGAAGTATTCTGATCTAATGCAGGTAAGCATCCGGGCTATAGGATGTGGCATAAAACACTGTTCCTCTAAATGGCCAGATGTTTTGCCGCTTTAATCAGTTCCAAATTTCAAATACTCGTAACAATCCGAGTAAAATTATCAGTCGCTCCAAAACCGTCGAGTTGCCAAAGTAAAACACCTGCGCAGGATCCACTGACTGAATAATGCAAAACTGGACAGAGATCCTAAATTGTGTGGCACAAACTTAAAACAAGAATGCTAGTTCTTACGTCTTCCCCAAGGGTAATCACCTAGTAAACATGAAAGCAGATTAACTTAGTATTTAGTTATATTTAAATGAAATTCGAAAACCGGGGCCCATGTTCAAATAAAGTCGACTGCTGCCAGATTTTCTGTTCTGTTGGTGAGTCGTTCGGTGAGCTCCTTTTCTGCACTTCTCCAGGTGTGCTCCGGTCTCCAGTTAATTTACTGTCCAATTCTTTAGTGATAAATAAAAACAGAACGGTGATTTTGGTGATGTGAATATGTTAATCGTATGATTAGAAAACAACTGCCTTTCTGGTAGAATTGTGTGCTGCATTAAAAAACGGTCACGCAAACTGAAAGAAAACAAAAATCTTTATCCGAGTTATCCCCAAAAACAATCACACGAACTATTAAATGGGATTAGTTGTACAATACCGTCATCGTGTTACTTTTAAAACGCGATATTCGAGTGCGCGCCTAAGCTCTGTATTATCGGTCTTTAGTTTCTCAGTAACTCCAAAATTTGTACCCATATAAAGCAGAGTTGACTAAACAAGGCTCATTTCACTAGAATATGTATATCTGATCAAACACAATCTCACTATCCTACTCTAGTTTGAAGATTTTGATTAGATATGGGTTATCAAGGCGTCGTTCTTAGATATACCTCCACTATAAACCCAAGAAAAGATCTCCAACAAGATGTCTACCCACATTGGATATTCAAAAATTCAGTGAATTCTTTGGTCACCGGAGACTCAGTTACCTGCTGAATTCCCACTCGCTGTTGTCCAGTGGGCATCGAGGATGCGCACTCGTCTCTAGCCACCGCTTGATGCAATGAAGATGGTAGGCATGCTGAAATGTAGGGGAACAGATTTCAAATTCTTGACAGGATGTAGAACGAGGGAACAGTCAGTGTCAAGGTGATGATCTTTCTTGACCGGCCTGTGTGCGCGGTACCATCATGAGTCATAAACGCTGGCATATTTCACAAACAAACAACAGGATAGTCACTGTATATCCTCATAAACTGTATACAAACAAATCTGATGTCGCAACCAATCACGATTTTCCATACTCTAAACGGAAAATCAAACTGAAGTATTCTGTGTGCGTACAGATCATTCGTAAACTCCCATGCTGATAACTCTATTCCAATCCTATTAATGAGCAAAACTCATCTCGATATCATTTTGCAATTTGTTTAAGGGGTGCGCTGCGGCCAGTGATCACTTCCATCATGTATAACCCCATTCGTAACAATACCCGTTTCGAAGGTAGGTGATCCATCCGAGACGCACTGAGGTGACAACGGATAGTAATGTTAATAAGGCCTCGTATGGCGAGTACGGGCTTACTGAACCGTTTTGAAGACAAGGTGATCTCGGTATATCTCTGTGAAAGCAACTGTATACCTCCACAAGATCAGCGGGTTATACCTACTTGGCAGAACGTAGAACTCGTCAGAAAAGTAGGTCGACAAGTTTTCCAAGGCGTTACACTCTTATAATGTGTTATTTTTTTAGACTAGTAATCTGTTATATCATCAGTTATCCTGTTCAACCTCCTCACATGTCTGTATGTTATTACATTTTGTGCATTAGGATCAGTCAACGATCGACGGACCATCCGCGAAAGCTTGTAAATATGTTTCGCTCCATGTGATGATGGATCCATTTAAGTGCACTCAAGTGAAATCAGAGTGAAAAATGCTTTTTCAACCAACAATGTCGCCAGTTAGCTTGGTTCTGACTGGAAAGTTGCACAAAATCCTATGACAGCTGAGTTACGGCAAACCCTTCAACTCATTTGGACAAAACAGGACAAGCATAATAAGAAGGAACAATTGAGCCATGAATACCAGACATACAGGCGAACGGCAGATTTCGAGCTCTGGAGCAGTGAAGTTGATGTAGTGCGCTTACCAAAATAATCAAAAATTCAAAATTCAGTTTTAAAGAAAAATTAGTTACCTTTAACGTAAATACACCTTCTTGCATTTTTTCCACCAGTGCGAGAAACTCCACCCGTGTCAGTTATCAGCACTACAGATAGATTGATGTATTTTTGTCCTCGTTGTGTTAAATTGTTTTATGGTGAAACATTGCCCCTCACATATCTCCTGAATGAGCTTGCCTGGAGGGAATTACTGAGGCTCAAAACTCATTCTTCACTCACAAGATAGGAATCATCCAGACATTTTATCTTTGAGGTTTGCTCAGAAATGTGTGAATATACACTGAGCAGTCGGTTTATTGGACGTGCGTTCAACTACAGCTGGAGGAATGCTTACGAACTCCTTCCCTGTCAACAAATCCGCATTGAATCCAGAGCCAAAAGAGCAAATGATATCATCTGAACCTGTACTGATGAGCCTCAAAACGAAGTAAACGCAGTTTCTATTTTTGTTCCTATCCCCACAAGAATAGCAAGTGCCTTACTGAGAAATTTTTTTCCAATTCAAGGGCTAGACTTCATTAGGATCAGAAAATGTGCATCTTCGAACGTCTCCGAACGTGCATCGGCCCATCATTTGCGTTCGTGATGTGTGGGGAGTTGACCTGGATTCCAAGGGCCTAGTCAACGTTTATACACCGTTGGTCCTTCAGCCTTACTTCTGTCATTGACATTCTAACCCTCTTATTCGCTTATTCTAAAGCGCCAGACTAACTTAGCAAATGCCAACCCAACTGAAATGGTAGTTAGCCGCCCAGCAGCTTTCCGCAACCATGCACTTAGAGAACAGACACATCTTTTGTGGCCTATAATGCTTGATATGTTAAGTTGGACGGCTCGAGTAAAGTATGTTTTGTCCCGTCCACCACCAAGTGCTCAAGATGGGCTGTTGTATAAAGAGCATCATATCCACAGAAGTATGGCTCAGGCTTCACCAATAGCCTAATTCCCATATTTGAGAATTGGCAAGCTGTTAAATGCATGTCGACTCCAATATTTTTATATATTTGCGTGTGATGTCAAGCGCAGTCAGCTACCATGGAATGGTTGGAGGCATAGGTCCCACCCGAAACATCTTACTTAACTCTTAACTTGACCCTTTATCTGGTAGAGAGGCGTCAAGCCAGTCAGTTCAGTACACGGTACTGAAACCTCAAAACCCTTAACATCCAACTCAGTTAGGTTGATAAGTGTCGTCTCCCCGCAGGAAGACCTCGGGATGTATCGGACCAACAGCTGACTTACTGACTGCTTGACTGGGAAGAAACAAAATAGTCAAATTAATCAGGCAAATCACTCCTGTTCAGCTGTTCAGTACATTTGACAAGCGTATTTTCTGCTAAAAGCCAGCCGCTTTTGCCAACTGTTTACCCGACTGCATCACTAATAAACTCCTGCAGCATCTTAAATTTCCGTATATTCGTCACCCCCAAAAGTCACACAAACCAGTGGATCATCACCTTCACAAACTAACGCCTACTGTTTACAAAATGGCCAAGTTTCCGTTTTTATCTGAAATGCACCAAATCATTTGGGAACCCAAATTGTTATACGGGAAGGAAGGTGTCCACTTTCCTTATAAAATCCAAAAGTGCGTTCGCTCATGTAAACACCTCCGGGAATTTTGACGCCTTGATGCCTATCTATATTGAGCGTTTATTTACTAATTGAGCGTGAAAAATTCATGAAAAGTTATAGAAAAATCTCGAGGAACAAACAGATCGTGTTTACACGAAAAAGATTTAAACATCTCTATACACAAAACTTAGTGCATAAAGACTACTTATTCCTCCATAAGACAGCACAATTTTTTTAATACACATGAAAGGCTAGTTTGCGAAACACTAGGTGCTTGTCTACACATACTTTGAAAACTCCAAGCGTTAGCTGAATCTGATTAGAAACAGAAACAGCTTTTAAGCAACTAGGACTCACTTCCTCCAAGATCAAAATGGGCACGAGAATAAGATCCTGGAATTCAAACTGGGCAAGCCTAATCAGAAACCCCATAAGTTCTATCAAGTCTCACATCATTTGCATGGCTTTGCTCGATATCTTGCGGCAACTCAATATCTGCGACAAAATTCACTCGGATGACATCTGTGACCTTCAGGCGTTTACAATCTTTAGATTAGCAGAACTTCGACCTCGGGCTTCTTATCATAACCACTTCTTAGTTAGGCTTCATTCTGATGACGATGGCGAAATGTCCCACCTATGCACCACAGATTCTGCCATGCAAGCACAACATTTTATGCCTACTGTGGAGACTGTGAGTAGTATCGGATGCCTCATTAAATTATTTCATAGATCTATGTTCATAATAGCTGTGCATCTGACAAACTACGATAAGTTTTCCTAAACCCTATATGCCATCTTGACATCTTCATAAGGCTTAAAGAATGCAGTACGATGATGGATTTTGTGATGTGCGCGTTATTTTTGGCATGACGCTATCTTCACTCTTCTTTGGAGACGAATAGATCAAAGGCAGATTGAATCAGAAAACATTAGTAAATACTTATCACTAGAAAGTACTAGCTAATCAAGGACAAACTATCCGGTGACTCTCAAAAGCACATATCAAGCTGAATCTTCAAAACATATGCTACGTTCCGATTTTATTGCGTTATCATACTCTGCCGATTCACCTGATATTAGTTTAGGCAAGCGTTCAACCTTGATTCATTACGTGCCTTCCTTTTTCAGACATCAAAATTATCCAAAGAAATACAGCCTTTGGTTTCTTAATTTGTCATTGTTATCGACAGTAGAAACGAACACCCGTGGCCTGGTTTGGTCAATCCGTTCAATACAAGAATTTACCGTTCCGTATTATATAGACGTTGTCGGTTTCTATCCAGATTGCCTGAATGAATTTCTGGAGGTGTAGGCACCTCGGAATGATAATACTAAGCTAGCACTACGTCTCTCCCCCATTCACCTTTATTCTTTTCTTCACCATAAGGCTTTCAAATAAATCATGGTTGTACGGCATTCGAGCATCGGTGCTGAACACTGATGTCCTACTGTCTATGATGATGCAATGATAATACTGATAATAATAATAATAATGTATATTCCCAACTAGTTCCACTATGTTTACGCATAGTGGATTCACCCTATAATTTAATAAATCACCATCCTTCTTCAATGCATGCTGAGCTGGCTAGGCGGTGTTCTGCGAAAATTTCAGTATTCAGGCCAATTAGAACACACACTTATCCAGAGAAAGCAAAAATTTTGTTGAGAGCGGGCAATTCGGCAGTTGTTAGAATGAGACACAAAGACCCAATGCACCGATTGCAGAAATTGGCCAATACAAATTGTCTGCTTGCGCAGCGAATTTACCAAAAAGTTCTCGACGGCTTATGTTAGAACACGTACATTGCAGACACCCCAAGCAATGGCACAGACTTCTTCAAGAGGATTTGTCCCAACTTTGGCTTGGCAGTGGATACCTATGAAGAGAAAAACCAAGAATTATAAAGGGTGGTTTATTAATCTCCGTGGAACACGTGATAATTGTCAGAAGGCGTCAAAAAGACGTTTCTTGACCCTAGCAGTTATATTTCGAGTTCCGTTGTAGTGCTAACATTGAGAACAAAGCTTTCACCTTAAGTGAAAGACATCAACGGTTTAGATTCGTATTTGTCGAAGTAAAATCTTATTTTATGAAAAAATCTTGTTTTACTCCAATCTGATTTATGCATGACCATAATTTTGTTGAATAGCTAACAGGCGGACTGCGTGCAGCTGGACGAACAGCTGAAGTTGCCCTGCGGGCAAAGCTATTCGATACCGAAAGTCAACAAGCACTGTACATTTGTTCATATTCACACCACTCTCGTTTGAACGGTTGTCCTCCTGTTCTGACGTAATTATTCCGATGAATCCACACCAGAGGGAAGCACTGGACTCGAGTTTCGCTCTTATTAGAGCTCATCAGCAGTGCATATCCAGTGGCCGTGCCGGGATTTGAACCCCGGGTTTCAAGCGTGTGTCACACTACCTGACTGAGAAGTCCTGAATGGCGGGTCAATCGATCATCTCAACCAGGACAGTTACTGGGTCGTCGTTCGATGGGTCGGGCACACCAATCACATCGCTCAAGTGTGAACACGTTCGCCTGTTCAGACGTGAAAATTCAGATGCGTCCAATGTGCGTTGGTGGAGTAGTCGTAACACGCTCGCCCCGCATGTCAGATGTCCGGGGTTCAAATCCCGGCACGGCCACTGGATATGCACTGGTGATGAGCTCTAATAAGGGCGAAACTCGAGTCCAGTGCTTCCCTTTGGTGTGGAATCATCGGAATAATTACGCCAGAACGAGAGGACGACCGTCCAAACGAGAGTGGTATGAATATGAACAAAATAACTATCCCGCAAAACCCCACGGTACATTCGTTTTGTCCTTACTTTAAGTCAATAGTAGTGTACATCCCATAAAAAACCACAGAATTTCGAACCCATGGCACAGCGATTAGTCGATGAACACTTTAGCGTCTCACCATGGGCAGCTGATCAGCATTTTAATAACTCCGCCTCAAGAGGGTTCGGCACTACTCTTCCCTTAATCTACTACTAATATTCCTAACAGGCGTTTTCCAAACCAGCCACAGTATAATAATAGAATCGAAATTCTCGGTGGAACGTCAACAACAATGATGCCGATTTCATCTGGAACTTGCTACAACTCGTCCCCCAGGGTTTGACAAATTGCTTCTCCACCTCAGGCAACAAGTTGAGAAGGGACCCTAACTTCAGCTGAAGAAATTGCTCTCGGATTTCGTTTGTTTTTCCCCTGACCCATGCACTAAATAGCTGCATTGACGTGATAATAAAATGATAATTTTTCCAGAATATTTACAAGTAAAAACGGCGACAACATTTTGAGAAAACCGATGCTCGATCACCACAGGTTCATTCTCGCGGTGGACATGTAACAGACAAGTGTCACATCAATAATCATAATAGTAACATCACGACAGCCAGATTGTTATAACATTCTGTTTAATAATAACCGAACGATGTATGGGCTGTCAAAGTTCACAAGTGTCCTGAGATGGTGCAAATGCTTCGCATTCAACTTTACCCAGAGCAAAGTCCGGGCTCACCGAAAGGGCATTACAGCTGAACGATTACTATTTCTCTATTTTGGGCGACAAAAACATTCCTCTGCAGATGGCTTCTGTGCCGATTCTCATATGTGACCTGCGTACAGGTGTCCGGTTGTGTATTGTTACAATAGAAATCACATACAGGACCAAGTGTCCATTTCTCGTTTTTTTTATTAGTTCTGAATACGGATCATGAATCATCATACGTTTCATAGTCCAGTTATCATTTTCCTCTTCTGAAAATGATTACTCATTTTAAAATAGTTTTATGGAGAGATCGCTGTATCGTTACATTGTTGTAAGTAAATATGTTATCCTCAAATCAGACGCCAATCTGAGATCGATCGCCATTTTCGCGACATGATATGTTTATGAATTTTATTTGGTTGCTCAGATTCCAAAAAGGAAACCGGTTTGTGGATGTGACCAGTAAATTCCTTGGGAATGAGTTTTCTAGAAAAAAAACTGTTATTATTCTCCTACAAGATGAAATCCACTACTCTTCCGTTGCATCATATCACGTGTATCCCTTAAAGCAAAACAATTAACGTGATTTCCTCCTTTATTAAATAATGGATCAAGTTCAGAAAAGTGGGCCAGGGTACGTAAGTCTTAATGAACATAAAACATAATTAAGAGCCATTAATATAAAAAGCTCTCTGAATAAAAACACAACCAAGAACATACAACATGCGTCGACGAGTGTAATCTGGTACTCCGTCTTTACGAACATGACAACACAAATTGCACTTTCCTCACATGCTCTAACAGGCATTTTGGAAGTTACTGGTAGTTAGAAGACTTACGAATCATCATAAAGACAAAGGTAAGTAATCCCAGTAATAATCCCAGAAACTGACAAAGACAATAATACGCTTCTGAATCTTAGACTATTATGATTTTAGGATTCTACGAGTAAATGTCTTCAACGTGTACCATAAATAAATATATAACCGTTGGGATTCTCACGTTTTTCTGGTCTGCACTTGGCCTAGTTGTAGACAAATCTACTGTGACGCGATAGTGGGAGCTAAGCGTACAAATATCGAGGTCAGAAAGTTGATCTTAGTTGACACAGGTAGCTAAATGTAGCTGACTTCACAAACCAGTTGTATGTAAATTAATGGAGGTTTTTCTCCTGCAAGTCAAACCATTCCACAACGAAAAGCCGAAAAGCAGTGTGCGGCTGATTCACACCCACTTCGAATCTACTGCGAATCATGAAACTCCAGAGGTTCTCGAGCCCGCAACCTTTTGGTCAGCAGTCTGAAAACTTAACCCCTCGGCCATGGAGCAGCTAAGCAGCAGCTGCTCAAACCGTATGTAACTCTACTCTTTGCTTTTAAGCATAGATTGGCTCCACAGGACAAAATTTCCATGAAGATTCGAAAAACTACACACTGCCAAAAAGTGTATTCTACATGTTACCGTAGAACAGAAGGTTTTCTCAAGGTTTAAGGTGGTGAAGGGCTTTAATGGTTCCGACTAGCGTCAACTTTGTCAAACCCCAAAAGCGGTTTTTCTTGTATTTTTAATGGCTTGTTTCACATTTCTCGCCTACCTGAAATGTCGCCGATCCAGAGCCACCCAGTTGTCTATGAGGCCAGCGCACTAAATTATTCGCAGCATCCCTGATACGTGCACAATAATTCGCAACCTAGTTCACTTAATCTATGGGAGAATGAAATGGGCAATCAAGTTATAATACGGGGGACTATCTTTGCGATTACCAAGCTAAACACATATACAACGAGGCAACTCACATAAACTCATCATTGCATTACGACAGATGACACAAGTATCATGCATAACATCCCACGACCAGTAGACACATGCGCTCCACCGTTTGATCTGAAACCGCTGAGGTACTGCATCACTTGTTGGGGGTAGATCTGTCAGGCCCGCACCACCTGCTTCCAGTAACATAAATTCTTTTGCACTGTCAGTCAGTCCTGTGCTATCCATCGCAACGTTAGTGGCAGAACCCGCCCCGTCCACGGTTGGAGCAGCATCCATGCCAGCGGGTGGCTGTGTACTCCCGCCCATATCCACTTCACGCTGAACATCAGTAGTACCGACTGGTTTCTTCTTACGCCAAAGCATACATTCTTGTAGCATACAATGTGGGCGGCTCAAAGGCGCGTCAGTGTATGCACCACCTGATTGATCGAACTGTACAGTTCAAAACAACCAGATGTTTGTCACGTGACAAGCCGGGTGGACCTATCCAACTTACTAGGGATTACGTAAACTTGATCAGATTCCTCAAGCTCTTCGGGTAAATTGAATACTAGATTTGCAGCTCAATGTGAGAAGTGTGTCTGCAGGTCTGATGTCCTGCAGAAGTAGCCGTTACAACGGCTTGGAGCTCATGACAACTTCATCTGCTTACTAACATTAGCGCCTAGAATCGGAAAAACAACGCAGTACATTATGGCAGTGTTGATCAAATGCCATTATTTTGTTTCGTAATTGTCATAGTGTTGAGGTTCCCGTTACGGAACTTTGAGTGACGCGTAGGTTCGACAATCTTGAATATCAAAAGGAAGAATTAGGTTCGTAATTCTACGGTACTACTTACATAAGGGAAAGCAAATGTGTACAACAAACCTCAATAGTTCACGTTCATAGCGTCATCAAGTTCACAGGTCTGTCACTGACCGGTACAGTGCCGTGTCACCGTCCACACACCAAACAACGGCGAGCGGAATGATGGCTCAGTAGCGTGGGTTGCGGTCGTCCCCACCGACGATAATCTCGTGATTCTCATTGGACGTGCGATCACACGGAACTCATGAGAAAACAAGTCAAGGCAGGCTCAGCAAACGGGACATGAACGCGCATGGGTAAGTAGGTCAGCTGCGCACATACACATATACACAAATGTCGGACGAGACGCCCCCTGCGGCAAGGTGAGTGACGGGTACGAATAAGCAAAACAACTGGAGATCAAAAGTACATAGGCGGAGTAAGCAAACGAATGGGGGAATTACCATGAGGTTAAGTTGGATTCAACACATAGGTACCAAAACCTTTGTGGTCTACTGGTGAATTTGGTAGGCTACTTGTTGAATAAGTATTCAGCTATTCGAAATCAAACCCGGCTTCTGTTAAAAAGATTAAATGTTTAACCATTGTTCAAGCACCACTTGCTTTGTTGTACTCACCGCAATACACAAATTCGAGGGATCATCACTAGAATTTCGACAGAGAATGTCGTTGTGTTGAACCAGGAAATCCAGGAGAATGTAACAAAAAACAGAAAGTTTTCATTTCATCGCAGTCAATCCAGCCGATCGTAATACTGCCAAACTCGCCATAAATTGTGGGCCTAATATCCATTGATTGATTTCTCCACGTGTGAAATTTCCTCCGAGATTCCCACCTTTGAATTGAACTGACTAGCATGTCACATTTGGTTCCCACACCTTTAGTCATGGATTAACTTCAGGTTTCTGCTAGGCCCGGAGTTAGTTCCTAATTATGGGTTCTGCCTCAAAGCATGTAAATCTTCATGTCCAAATCGGTAGTTATCTATTAGGATATTTAACCCCAGTGTCATATGGAAAACATTTCCACCCCAAAACACGGCCGAATGTAGTTAAAATATCTGGCCGCTACGACGGACTCTTTTGATATTTTGCATACGATTCTGAAATGCATTTAATAACGCGGTGATGAATAAAGTTTGGCTGTTCAGTGCAGAAATTCTTTGTGTACACGACATCGCCTATCACAAAATGTGGCGGGTCTTACCCTGATGATGGTTGACTGCTAGCTTCATCTGTATATTCCGCTTTCTATTGTGTGACGATGATTACAAAGCACCAAACTTAGCTATAACACGTCTACCGAGAAGCTCCTCACACGGAGGCCGACCCGCTTAAATGTATCTGTGACGTGTTCGGACTGTCCGTTTTACTACTAATGGTAGGCTAGACTATGTATCTGTTAGATGTTGTGTGAGCCGCAATAGTATATGAATTCTTGACACGGAGATTAGAAACCGGGGTAGGAAACAATCGCTTGAGTACACTAAAATAATTGGTGTTAGTTTAAAAACGTAGTGAGATGGTTGAACGTATCAGCTGAAAAGTTTCGGACAATCAGCAATTAGGAAATACCTGTACTAATCAATAAGTCCAATAAAATCAACATTAATTCCAAATCCACTTCGTCTGCTTAAAGCTGGTGAAGGTGGAATTCATGGTTTACGGTACAAATGTTACTAACATCAGAGTGAGCTGACCAAGTAGCTACCCCTGTAAGGTTTTAAGTAGCACGACCAGGTCAGACAACATTACACAACAATGGGTTTCAAATTGCTCAAGCTAGCTCTCCTTGAAGTGTGTAAGCCAACCGGCATAAAGATACCCCATGATACGTTGCAACCATCTGCTGTTTTATTCGAACTGCACCTGCTGTTCGCAGATTTTCGAAGTATCTACGTAACTTCGGAGTCCCTTGAGCTGCAGCAGGCAACACTATCTTCATAAGCCGACTTGTGAGCAGAGACAACAATCAACCTGGGCAATATATCAGCATGACCAAATAACGAAGTTGTTTACATACTTCATTTAAATTACACTTCAATGACCTAGTGGCCAAAATATTGTAATCTGCTTGTCCTGTTTGGAACCCGCCGTATGCAACAAGGGTGTACGTTCAACTACAGTGCAAATTTGCGTCTATGTGCCATTCTGTGAAAAATTCTTGACAGCAGAAATGATAGTCAGCTTGTTGTACCCTATTCGATGCTAGCTTTACTGCACCAGCTTCAGCCATCGAAAAACTTTATCGTCGACTAACTTCCACAGGGAAACTCATGAACTACTGAAAACATTTTGCGCGAATCAGCAGCCATAATTAACAGCAATTTTGGATCATAATAAGCCCAAAAATGGTCGAAGATAAGCTTTCGCCTAATGCATCAGAGGATTTCTGTCACTGGGATCCCTTTCAAAAATCGTATTTGGTGGGGCTCTGATTTTGTAAGCCTGCAGAACGAACCCTTAGTAATAGTGAACCTAAAAAACAGTGGATTGTTTAGGTTTGTCAATAGATTGATGGCTTTCTGGTGCACTTCTAGCGAATGGCCGGAAGTGTTAACAACACAACCAAGATATGTACTGCTGGACATCATTGGTCCTCACCTTTGTGGAGCTACACAAATCCCATGTGCATCTACTCTGGAAAATACCCTGCTTGGATGTGTCTAGTGATCAGAAGTAAAGCCTAACAGTACTTGCATCAATCAAGAGGGTTGGGTGTAGCATTCAGCCTCACCAGAAACTCGCTGGACGCTCTAAACCTCTAGAGAAAACCGGTTGCAATCGTACCGGCGCTGCTTTTCACTGACAATGACTAGTTCTTTAAAATGCTGCTTGACCGGTATTCTACCTTATATTGTACATCGTGCTTCCTCATCTTCTATCGGTAGTCTGCATTGTAGTGACTTTTTAAGTGGTTGGACAAAGTGTATCTATGGGGCTCATGTGAGGAAAAATGGTTCCGGGGTAAATGTAAAACAGTGAAAAACGGCCCACAAAACAGTAAGTTGTTCTCATTCAGTCTACAAGTAACTTGGATAGAGCCCGGAACATAATGGATTCTGAAAATGCCCCTTTGTGCGACTGACTAACCACACCTCCGAAAGTGCTGGAGATGTAAAAATAATCAGTGAATCTAGCTCAGCATACATCTACACTTGAGCTCTTTGTCAATAAATGCTTGTTGACTTCAAACTGTGATTTTTCGAATGCTCTTCTAGTTATGATTTGAGCCACAGTCGCTTGGTGGACCCCTAATGAAGAAGGCAGTTTGTGACCATGTCTATGAGTGGGAAGCTTTAAATAAGATAGAAAACGGGTCCAGTGCCAAACAGAAGAATATAACAATCGAGAAATACACTCATTTGCATATCAATTTGGTTTTTGCGAGAGACTCACCTGGAACCCAGCTGAATCTCCCGTTTGTGATGTTTTCAGGCCCCAAGAAGGGCGAAACCGGTCGTGGGCTGTCGAAGAATTTTCAGCAACCTTATGAGTAGTGCATTACGAATATAACAATCGGTTCAATACTTTGTACTAAGGACGACGCGTTCTCTAGGAGATTAATCCCTGTCGGCCTATTCTGCTTGACGGTCTGTTCTGCTTCACACGCTTGCCCATCAAGGAATACCCCGGGAGTTCGTGACCATAATACGTTCTTTGTATTCTCAGACATCTGAACGTGTAAGAGTATATGGAGAGCTCTCCAAAAGCTTCTGTAAACAAAGCGGTATCCGTCAGGGATGTCCACTCTCTCCATTCCTTTTCAACTTCGTGATCGATGAGATAATGAGACGAACGCTGGAGAGTTTCCAAAACCCTGGTGTTCAAATAGCCTGTGAAAAAACTTTGTCGATCTGGACAATGCAGATGACATCGTTCTCATCTTCAAAGAAGAGAAGAAGGCGCAGTTGTTTTTGGATGAACTAACCAAAGTCATCCGTCCATTGGTAGGCACTTTGCACCCACAAAGTGTAAGGTCATGTTCGTGGACATGCAGTCCCTAAACACGCTACTTGCAATCCAGAGATAGACACTGAAATGTGTGGAGCGTTTTACGTATCTTGGAAGTTGTATTAGTTCTGTCTGTAGTGTGACAGATGAGGTGAATGCACGAATCTGCAAGGCCCGGATCGCATTTACTAAATTGAGGCACCTACGGCGTCAGTGGTGAACCCCTGAATCTCAAGGGACGTGTGTATCAAGCTACAGTGCGGGCTGTTTTGTTGTATGGCTGTGAGACTTGGCCTGTTCGAGCAGCGGAACTGAGACGTCTTCAGGTGTTCGACAATCGTTGTCTCAGAACCATAGCTCGTGTGGGTTACCTTTAGCGAGGCAATTAGAAAGCGAGCTTTGGTTGTGCTGCGGGTACGTCCATTAAAGAATGTGTCCAGCAACAGAAGCTGCGATTGTTGGGACATGTGTTGCGTATGCCTAACCATCGCTTGCCGAAGAGAGTGCTGTTTTCCATGCCCAATTCACAGTGCCGTAGGCAAAGAGGTGACCAACCTATGACCTGGCAGAGGGGTATGAAAGAGATTACGAGACGCTTGGGTGCCTTCGGTGCTAATCGCCTCCCAGGATGAGAACCGCTGCGGCTGGTTGGAGACGCTGCAAGATATGGCTGCCAACCGATGTCAGTGGCGATCTTGTTGTCAGTTTCTATCCAGATTGCCTGAGTGAATGTTTGGAGATGTAGGCACCTCAGAATGATTGTCGTAAGTTAGCACTAAGTCCCTTCCCCATCCACCTTTATTCTTTTCTTTCAAATAAATCATTGTTGTACGGCAGTGAAGCGTCGGTGTTGAACACTGATGTTATGCTGTCGATGATGATGATGATGTTGATGATGATGATGATGACGATGATGAATCCCTGTCGGGTGGGCTCTGTGCTTTCAGCCGGCCGCCTAGCGGTGTCACAGCAAATGAAAAGGCAAGAGCGTCCATCCGGCAAACCAGGCAACGATGGCACAAATAGACCAACGTTATTCAAGCTGTCGAAACCAATGCAAACGTGTAGCAACGCTACCTTGTACCTGCAACCTAGTCAAAGAGACAGTTTGCCATAGTCATTTCGCCCACCATTTCCACTTTTGGGCAGTGAGGTTGGTTTCGACATGTATGTAAATTGGTGTTGTCGCATTCTTAGCTGCTGTGCTGATTGCTACGTCCCGAGGTTTATCTGTCGTTTCGGAATATTAAAATGCATACTGGTTTTCGGTCGTTTTGTTCTGTCTGATATTTTTCATGCCACATCATATCAACACTCGTATCAGTTTTTAATTTATGTTTGGTTGCAGTCCTTTCCTCTGAAACAAGGTGACATCCATATACGTAATGTACTACTCATAAGGTTGCTGAAAATTCTTCGAAAGCCCACGACCGGTTTCGCCCTTCTTGGGGCTCATCAGTTAGGCGCAGTCCCCGAGTTCCCGTCAACCTTATTTTCTACTTGAACCCAAATTGGACTGTTTTCGAGAAATACACTCATTTGCATATCAATTTGGTTTTTGCGAGAGACTCACCTGGAACCCAGCTGAATCTCCCGTTTGTGATGTTTTACGTATATACATGTACCGCGATATCTCAAATATCGTAGCAACTGGAACATGAGGCGGCCTGGTGCAGCACATTCAGTTGCCTGAAAACATCACAAACGGGAGATTCAGCTGGGTTCCAGGTGAGTCTCTCGCAAAAACCAAATTGGTATGCAAATGAGTGTATTTCTCGAAGGTAACATCCACTTGAACTGCAGGCCCAACTAGAGCTAACAACCAACATCCCAAGCTGAAATGATATGGTGATCGTGCTACTCAGTACGGGCTTCAGTAGTGAAGTTTATCCAATAATATTGGGATTAACTGGCTTACCACGCAAGATGTCATTTTTGATTTGCAGCGCGAGAAAATGTAACGTATTCGGCTGACTTCGTTCGGTGGTGTGCGGAAACACGGAAACATCTGGTCAATCCGTCACCCATCACTTTGCAACAATTAAGTTAGTAAGCAATTTTGCCGTTCAATTTTCAGATTATTTCCGCATGCAGTGGCACCCTAGGCAGTAGTAGAAGGCTGATGCTGTACAGGTTAGTTTTCCTGACTACTGAATAACAGTAGGAAAAAGGCTCTTGGTGTGTTTTCTCCGAGGGATATTGCTGCCCACTTGGCCTTGGCTCTATCCTAATCGGATTGTGCATTGAGAGGTCAAAGGTAGTTGCAAACGCCTCCAAGCTTCCTTAGGACGATATCAATTACTAGTTTGACTGAAACAAGAAGACTCGGTGCACACGTTAAACTTCAAGCAATTCATTATGGTTTCCAAGTGCTACAATCAAAATTCGTCGCTGGAACTCGGCGAACCTTCTGAGTTAGCGGTAGCCTTTTCTAGATATGGTGCTTGACAAGGCTTAAAATTTGAGATGGGAAGATATTTTTGCTGCTGGTGGTCAATATATTCGTCCCATTGGAGCATATCATTGCCTGAAAGGGTGGAAAAAACTTGAACATACAAGAGTTTTGTTTGATACGAGAACAAGCCGAGTGGACGTAACTTAGACTGAACAGGTTCTGCACATGATAAGAATCTAAAAATTTCCTAACTCCGTGCCGTATGCCCACGTACCATTTGTGAATGACAATCTTGGTATAAAAATTCCGTTATCGAATTTGTTAAGTGTGTAAGTGAGTCCGGTGACCTAAAGACCTGTGTTGGATAGTACGTAATTTGTATCTACCCCATTTATGCTCAACGAATGAACCTCGTCAAGGCGGCGCCCCTGGGGTAAATGTGCTTCTCTGTACTTGACCAGGAAAACGTGTCCGAAATCGTGTGTCTCCTCATTAGAATCAGTTACAAGGCGTAATGATTAATGTAATTCTTCTTAGTGGTCCACTTTCCTGGTTACGTCAAAAGACGTTCGTAGCAAAGCAGTTATCCAAAATTCCCGCAGTGACAATGAAACTGCGGTCTCATGGAGTTGTAATAAACGCATGTCCGGTGAGGATGAGTGACTACTTATATAAGACAGGGAAATATGATTTAGTCAGCTTTTGACTGAACAAGTAAATGTGGACATCCAACATTCCCCAGGAATGCCGACTACTTTGATGGATAGTTATCTTACCCATCCACTATAGGTTTACGTATTTTCTGTTAGAAGAATGGTGGAGACAGAACCGCTTGGTCTACTTGTTTACGTACTTAACTCGAGAATACACCATAGAACACCTCCCACTCATTAGATATTTTTGAGGCATGCTTTGGAACAACTGCTCTAAAAAGTTGGGTTCTGTATGATTTCAAAGTATAGCGGCTAACGGTCTTTAGTATTATCCTTCTAAGTACATTTATAAATCCCAGGCGTTTGTGGCAAACAGCAGCTTACGGAGAATCATGCTGATGTTCCTCAGTTAGGCTCGTGGTAATTCATGCTCTTGTTAGGTTTTCTGGGTTAATAATTTCTTTCCAAGCCTCAATTTGACGGAAATTCTTCTTCTTTCCCTCACTCAGCTTGTGGAAAAGATGTAAGTTGGATTTATTCTTGAGGCCCTTATGGCATGGTAGAAACCACATTCTGGCCAATCACAACACGAATAAACAGAAACACCGACCAAACAGTACCTTGAAGCGGGCCAAACTCGATAGCAACACGCCTTGACAAATTCCGCCTATCTGAGCGTACTGCTTTCGTTCAGTAAACTTAATATCGCTTCCATGCTTAACAGCAAAATGGCAGATTTTTTCTTTGCACCATATCTGCTTAGTGCTATTTTGGTGCGTCATTTTGAGCAGAAGAGTGCGGTGAACTGGTTCGATAAGCACACAGTGAATGGTTTAGTGAACTGACTGTAAAGTAGGACGCAGGTGGGCGGGTATATATTTCGCACTGCAACTTAAAAGTACGGATCCCACGGCTTGAAATCGCGTAGAGAAAATCCTCTTAAACAACTCACGTAATTATGCATGCCAGTGGTCGATAGGTAAGCATATATTTTTGAAGACTGCACTATTTGCCAATAGTTCACAATAAGGCACTCAGTTCTGACATGTTTATGAAGGCTAATTCCGCGTAGAAACACAGGTCGACTGATGTCTAGTCAAGTGCCTCCACTAAAGGCCTACCGCTAATTTTTCACTCAAGACGACATGCTTCCCCGGGCTACGCTCCGACTGACCTATTGCTGGTCAGATATGGTTTCTACCATGGCGATAACTACACATTTCGGTGATCTGTCGCATTTTAGCCCAAAGGACAGACCAGAAAACTTATCTCTGAGACGCTTGTGGTCGGCTAAAGATAACTCATGATAAAAAGCCGAAGAAACAGATTGAACACTTCAGTTCAATAGCGAATTACCCATCCAGCCACCAAACATGCACAACCATCCACAACTTCTTCGCCATCAGTAATTGCGATGACGCTAGTCAAACGAGTTAAATGAGAAAAGAACCTACTAAAGAAGAAAATGTTTCCTGGTAAAGAAATTATCTTGGCGGAAATCTACAAAGCCTGTCTGCCGGCAGTCCGTGAACCTCTTCACAAGCTGTTCTACTCAGTACCGGGAGCCGAAGTGCTCCCTGTGCATTGGGTTACCTCTAAACTAAAACCGATATCCAAACAGGGCGACGAAACATTCTGTGAGAACTGTCGTGGTATCACCCTGATAGACATCGTATCCACACTACCAGGGAAGTGACAGTCTCACACGAGACCAAATAGGGGAGACTTCCTTGCAGGAAAAGGTTGTGTTGACCAACTATTCACGTTGCGCCGTGTTTCGGCCTACCTCTAAAAGGCCCGGCTTACTTTGACTTCGTCCAGCATCTGATTTACTCAACAGTAGCACTCGTCCATGTTGAAAGCTATTAGCTGAATCTCATCAAAGCCTACCACTCAGATAACAAAAGACCACATCCGATTACATGGAGATGAGACTTCAACACTTGCTTTGAACTTCGGTGTTCCACAAGCCTGCCCGCTTTCGTCTATGCTTTTCATTGTCAAAAACGTACCCTAACTGCCTGCTGTGAGACAGAGAGGAAAGCAAAGCACAGGCACAGAAAACAGTGGAAGGAGACAGCTTTTGCGTATTGCCGGAAAAATTCACCATCTCGTTTCTAGTGTCAACCTCACTTTTGTCAGAACCTCGTTTCATTCAGCGACTGTGAAGTCTCGAACGGAGACGAAAGGGCTGAATCGAGGATTGCCAAAAACCTAACTGCAGATCAATAATTTTGCTCCAAAAATTGTTGTGGGGCAGGATGGACAGCTGAGAACCTAGTTCAGCTGCTCGGACGGTGCAAGAAGATACGGGTACGTAGTAATACTCATTTGGAATCGCACAGCTGTGGAAATAATAATCGGCTATCCAAAGTCATTACGATCAGAAAACAGAAAACTACTTCTGTCTGATAATTTGACCCAATTGAGCATGCCTCCATAAAGCACCGAGAGGTCATCGCCAAATAAATATATTCTGAAAGCAGTGAGTTGCTCAAACAGATTATTTGCATCAGCCTGTCAGACTTTCCGAACTACTAAATGGAACCCAATTCACTGCAATACTGCAACACTGGGCGAAAAAAACATCGGGGAGCATTGTGAATGCGTTTAAAAACGTGGGTACCTCATTGGCATGTTTCTTCAACCCATGACGGATCTGGAGAACGTTCTCTAATGATATCGTATTGATCGTCGGATTTAGGTTTCTGTCATTCAAGCACAGCCACCTACCCTTGACTCCACTCAGAAAATTGCACTGTATTTCAGAGTACACTTCCAAACATCAGGCCTAGGTTCTAGAGTTCTCACAGTATGTAAGTAAAAACCCATTCAGCTCTAAGGTAGCCGTCGGACCTGATCCAATATCCTCATCATCGACTACTCTAAAGCAGGCTAGGTACGCAAACTTCCTCACCAGCCCGTCGCTGAGCATGTGTAAGGATATTTCGGTTGTGTAAGCGCAGGGCGGCAGAGAATTTGCGACACTCAAATATTCTTTACGCTGGTTTGTGGCTTTTTTTAGCTCATCCTAAGTTGTCAGTTTGAAAATGCAAAATTTAGCGATGAAGCTGCTTCACGCAAAGCATAAACTCTGAAGCTGTATAAGATCTTATATGAAACCATATAACCACATGTATGTAATCGTGGGCAGAAAAACGCAACAGAGATTTGACCGGAATATGCCCCGAGAGCAGCCTAAGAGTTGTAACCTTAAAGCTTCAAACGAGGTAATCGAGCAGTGACACGAATACCATAGTCGTTTGTTTAGACCATCACCGAGAGGACATAAAGGTAAATACATCTCGTTTTTTATCCACCTAAGGCCGTATGTTACTGAATACAGAGTCTTTTTTTATCAAAAGGCATCCAAATCCTGTTTCACCAGATCGCCAGTGTTGTATAATGGCTAGCGAGAAATCATCCCCTTCCACTCAGACCGAGGCTGTTTTACGTAATGAGGTTCTTTATTTCACGGTACAAGTAATGCCAGTTGACGTCAACTAGATTTCTAGCAATGCAGGACTATTCCGGCGCATATTTACCAAGAAAATCTGTAGAAATGAAGAAATTATTGGATGTGACTTCTATGACAGTGCTCAAAGAGCATGAGTAATCTGGCCTTCCCCCCGTCAGTCAAACGGTAAACAGTGTGAGAGCCCTAACAGTGCTATTCCTCTGATGATGGCGATGGGGATGCCCTGCTCCACGGTTTGATAAGTTGACCGGCCTCAGCCACTAGCCGACCGCAGTGTACTGGTGAAAGGAAGAAGGCCCTCGCTGCGGAGTTGTTTATTTGAGAACACCAACTTAACAGTTACAGACTATTGAAAAGGGGAGCAAAACTCTCACATGTATCTCGTTTACAAAACTGAATACCCACCTTCTCCTTGAACGCGTCTTCCTGAACTTTTCTGGATATTCATTGACTGTTACTCAAATCCAGGCAAATGCTACAAAGAGACTCTACCAATTCCGTAACAGCTCTCACTTTTCAAGAGACGCAAAGCGGATTTACGAGACATGCCTCATCCACCGTTACACTGGTAGCAAGCAAGTCACTGCTACAACTATCGTCGTGCAGTTGTGAAGTGTGTCATCAAATCCGTGCGACAGATCGAATTCTGCTTAGCTATCGAGTGACAGATATCAGCAAAGCGATACCTGCTGAGCGATGCAACAGACGAACCGCTTACAAACGCCTGATTGTGATGCAAAAGGTTATCGTTAAAAAGAAAAGAGGGTTTCCTCTTTTATTCCAATATAGTGGAGGGGGGAGCAAGCGCAACTCAAGTGATTTGTCAAGATTGATATGTCTGGCCCGTGATGTCACTAGCATGCCGGTCCAAATCTAGGCGATTTTAAACGAGTGAGCAATAATCGGCCGGTTTATAGGAATGAAAAATGGTCAAAGAGATTAAGCCGGTTCTTCGATTAACCTTGGGATCTGTGCAGCCCCAGTGGAACGCTCCTTTCGCCATCCGAGAAAATGTTTATACTGACTGTGAAGAAATATACCGAAGCAGTATAAGGTCGCCTTGTCAGATTTGGTCACTGGACTCACATTTTGCTGGTTTACCGGAAGAAAAAATGTCGATATTCTCGTTCCCATTACACTCCATCCCATTGCAATACTAACGTAGAAACCAGTAGGCATGCTAGACCGTCGTGTACAAAGCACACAAATGGTAAATTCCACGGCTATTTTCCCCCTTTTGTGACGACCATGTTGAGTTCCTAGTTGAGTGCGTGCTGAACACTGAGGTCACACTTGTTTGCCCTCAAAAATCTAGCTCAGTGTGTTGTCACGTTTACCCTTCCGGTTTGCGAAAGTTAGACTGTGCCCATATTACAGGTCAGAAGAGTGAAGCGTTTCGGGTTAACGGACGAACCGATTGGTTGACTCCAAAATTTTCCATAGTGTTGTTTCTCCAATTTTCAGCCTAACTCCAAATCCTCATCGATCAGTGTAGTGAAAGGAGCCAGCTAAACAATATGAATTCTACAAATTTCAGACATTCACTGGAAATGACCTAATCGGATTGTCCGTTAGAAGGATCCACTTACTAACTAACACGTCATTTTATACGTGTGTAAGTTGCAAGCCACTCCAGTGCAATAAATCAATAAAGCGATTCCTTCCTAACAGAAAGCCACATCAGCTAAACAGCTTGCAAAGAGAAACGCATCGACAAATTTTAATCAATAAACTGTTAAGATACTTCCCTTTGGTTGGATATTCACATAGAAGTTAACCAGTTGGAATTAGATAAGAACGAGAAACAGTAAACAACTTTGGTCGTTTTCAGTGCTCCTCGTGGTTAGTCAGCGTTGCGGGCAAAATCTTTGAGTAATCGAACACAGAAACCTCTGCTTCGTGGTGAAACACTTCGGGCAGAAGTATAGCAAAAACTAAAGAGCATCTTTGCGAATAGTTTACGGGAAAACTTATCCCAAAACCTCGTTTTATTCAAAACATGAAGTCACACTCATTTGAAAGTCTGAGATTTCCCAAGCGGCTACAAGATAAACGCGCATGTGGCAGGGGTATTTTTAACCAGCGATCTAAAAGCTTGAGTGGTACTCAACTGATGTCTCTTGAACGGGATTAATGCCCCTCCGTAGTAGACTTGGAACTAGTCAGCAGAGTCCAGAGTCTTCGGCAATACTTACCCAACCCATTTCTACGCACCACTAAGTTCCCTAACAACGCACTGATGACGTCCCCTCGATTGGTGATGAAACGTTCGTGATCGAATTACCCAGCCTATCGAGCAAGCCAATGACCATAGTTGCCCAATTTACTCAAAAAGCTTGTCTCAGTTAAATGCCAACCTAAGGAGGAAAGCGCTGTCTTGCAAGCGGAGACGTTTCCAGCTACTGTTCGAACGGTCAGTTTGCCCTCCAGCCATTTCAGTCGATGTTTGTTAGGACCATCTTCCTCTAGTTTGGACCAAACTAAAGTGAAGAGTATTTGATTCAGTTTTCGTCCGGAATGAAGCTCACTGGTAGTACAAGTCCCTGGTCTTCCCGTGGAAATGAATCTCAAGCCGACCACCTGGTGTTCGGGATAATTCAACCACCTCTGAACCGGCAAACCCGTAGGCACCCTGGTGCTCTGACTGTTCAACATGGTCCGGACGTGCTCTTAGTCGTCATTCGTTCGGTCAGGGGAACAGTTACCTCTCCCGGGAGCGAATGTATTCACCATTGAGAACCTAATAGTTCCACCAGTCTCGGTTTGTACTGAAGGGGCGTGTATGGTAGACTCCCCGCTTGTCGGATGTCTTAAATCCGATCTATACATTACCAAGAATATGCAATAATGAGAAGCTCCATCCAGAAGCTCTCCGCATTGGTGTGGGCTAAACAGGAGGGATACCATTTAAAAGCATATAGCCAATTCTGTGGGTGCATCTAGAAATCCAGCGAGTGCTGACCGCATGTTCTACATAGTTCTGGATATATTTAAGGTTTTCTCTCTGGATAATGAAACTGGAAGCTGCTGCAAATGCATTTGAGATCTATGGTTAGTTTAAAGGGAGCACTGTATAAGACTTTTATCCATCCCAACCGAAAGAAAACACTACCAAAGACAATCTGGTTTTCGGGATTTGATTCCAGGCACAATCAGGCGGCTAAAATTAACCCCTTATGGTTGACAATATCCGATCCGAGGGGTGTTGTTATTCCGAAGTTACCAACTTTGATCAGCACCAAGATCAAACAATTTTTTCACTTACCTTCACTGGCGATGTAGTTTGTTGAATCTAGCTAATGCATGACTGAATAACCAAGGGTAGACAATAATTGGCGTGAAGTTGTTGGAGATTTAAATGAAAATGAGGCTGACCTAAGATCTTGAACTTCAGAGGTGCTGTACAAAGTATTCTGAAAGACAGAGATACTTAGGTGCACCTGCGCACATCATATGTGGAAGAGACGAGATGGATGTTCCTGGCTAAGCCAGTAGTTTTTGTTAACCAACAGTAGATGGTTTACATGATGGATGAATCTGTCGGTCGAATCTACATGCGGTTGTGACTCGTGGTACTGCAGGAAAGTGCGCACAAGACGAAAATAAGTTGAATGGTTCTATGCGTATTTGAACATGCGCCTGACTGTTTGTGCCATTTCACTGAAGGTCTTTTGCTACCACATGGCTCATAGTTCACTTTAGGACGCTTGAAAAACGACCTAATACATTGTGTACTCCGGTCGATCACTCCACTTCAGGTTTTGTCGGACTTCACACCGCATGACTCAGGTGAACAAAAGTACAATGCCGTAGCAAGAAGTATCCAATTGAGTCGTGAGGTGCGATTAACAAGTCACTGTCCCTCTGAGAAGTGGCACAAACTGAGCTCCATTGGTTGGATGCTTGGTGGAACTTGAATTCCTTAATCAAGCATCTTTCTCGCTGAACATTATCTCTACGAGATCCTATTCTGTCCTGATTAGCTCTTTTCAACAACCATTCGGACATGCAAAGAATGGCTTTACAGGATTTTGACGTTTGATTGCACAAGCGGCTGCTTTGCTGAGCCCCAAGCAGACTGAAACCGGTCGTAAGCTGTAGTAACCACGTCAGTAGTCTCCTTTACGAATAAAAGAGCCCATAGTTTTGATATCCGGCCACAAGGATGAAATGTAGTTGAGCGATGGTATGAGAAAGCTCGCAGTCAGCTGGGCTGGAAGAATCGATCGAAGAACCTGCTGAACGTGCTCTGGTATGTTTTCGTCCAGTAAATTAAACACACAAACAGTTTGGAGTGATAAGATCGCAAAATATCTTCAATGAAATAGTCAAAAAACAAATGAATACTTGTGTTTGATACGCGCGAAAAAGTGAGAAACTCTTGCATTCGTATGATGAATGTCTCAACTGCCGTTTTGGTGAAGAGTGCATTCTGAAATCAATTTAGTCTCAGACATTACGTCAGTGTTAAGAGAATCAAGACCGGACAGGA
This sequence comes from Clonorchis sinensis, assembly GCA_003604175.2. Classification (NCBI taxonomy): domain Eukaryota; kingdom Metazoa; phylum Platyhelminthes; class Trematoda; order Opisthorchiida; family Opisthorchiidae; genus Clonorchis; species Clonorchis sinensis. The sequence continues at coordinate 7,839,158 of CM030370.1, forward strand.
TGATCTTCTTGCAGAAGGAGAGTAAGACCGCCAAACAAACGGGTGGGTGGACGCCACAATGGGTGTGGACGTCAGGCTTGTTTTCAGCCAACTACGGGGTAGTGTTAGATATGCATGACAGCGCAATCTGTAAGGATCATCGAAATCCAGAGAATGTTAAAGAAAGTCATTGCCAAGCGCAGTCAACTTCCGCTGAAGGCCGTGTAATGCATCCACCACCGATCGATCGTGACCAAAATCAGTGTGATACTTCAGTCACAAAACGATATGGATACTTTTCAATCTTAGAATCATGCTTAGTACACAACAGTTCACAGGCCTCCACCAAGTTTACTGTTAATACCAGTTAATACTGTTAATTGTAGAATTAACTTTGGTAGCCCTTTACAATTAATTAGAAATGTGCACGGTATGAATCATATTCAATCACACCACAACTGAAAGCATGCAGCGTATTGATTATGGTGAGTATGTTAAATAATCGTACCATAGCTATATCGACTATTAAACAAGCTTTGGCATCTATTATACGGTGCCTAGAGTATATCATCGACCAGAAGAGGGACATCGACTGTATTCTCCAGATCATTGAGTTTTGCCAGCTTTTGGGCTCGACGAATACACTCTTGAACTTTCAGTATGCTTAAACGCTAGGTTCCCTACCATTCGAACTTCTTCTCTTGAAACTGTTTGAAATTTTACTCGTAAATCTATATACCATATACTATTATATATACACTATTATATTTACTGTGTACTATATACTAATATACTACTACACTATACTACTACTATACTGCTATATATACTACTACACGATACTATACTATACTATACTATAAAATAATATAATATAATATAATATAATATAATATAATATAATATAATATAATATAATATAATATAATATAATATAATATAATATAATATAGTATAATATAATACAATATACTAACTGACCCAAGTAAATCTCTCACTTATGGCTTCCATTCATTTATGTCACGCCATGCTGCACACTCTCGGATATGTGTTTCCACTTAAACCTTTTCGTGTTTCGTAGACGCACTGGTGTGCAAACTGCCGAACAAAAGAGAGACAAATAAGTTATTCGTTAGCTTTACAGCCTTTGTTCAAGGGAGCAGATACCGGCACCATTGATCACACTAATTTGTTACATGTGAAATGTCATCAGTACAAACCGCTTTGTGGCTGGTGTAAGGATAGAATGTACTTGAATTTATTTCTTATATGGAAGAATGAAGTTATAAAACTATTCTAGCATATTCACCCGTCACAGTTTATCCTTGTGCTTTAGTGTGCAAGTAGGCAAAATTGTACTCACATTTCTGTGAGGAAAACTTGCACGAGAGAGACAATCCTTTGCGCAAAGGGACTTGTACACTGTCTGTTTTCTTAAGGGTCAAACAAAGGCTGGGTAGAGACAGATCTCTGCGGCATTATCTCCTTTATTGGTGTGATAATTCGACCTTTTAGGAGCAGATTTATGAGTTTCCGGTGATTGAGTTGACCTCTCCCAATTGTATCTGCAGCTCATTGAACTGGAAAACCGTAGTGAAACATTTGCTATGCACTCACCATGCACTCACCAAAAGCATTGCTTTTTTAATACTGTCAGAAGTCAAATGTTTCCTCTCTTCTTCGGGAGCTAGTGGATTCGTGTCAGATCAGAAAAGACTATCAGTGGAGACTGCTGGTGATCATTGGCAGCAGAGTGTCACTGCTTGACATTTGGAGTGGTGCGTCATCAACGCTCTACAACCGCACTTTGCGGGTCCGTGAGCTGTCTTGTCACAAAAGCTGAACTTGTTCATGACCGGGTGATGTGTGTAGTTGTTCAGACGTTTCTACTCATATTAGGCGTGAGTTTTATGAAAGCATGCACTTCGGAGGCTTCAGTGCGTAACAACCAGGAAAGCGCGAGAAAACAGTTCCATCAACCACGCAATTACTGAATCATCAGGGTGAAACGTGAGGGACGAATAAGTTGGAACAGTTTTGTTAGTGAATCCTTCCACGTCAGTATGCATTTCAGTGTCCGTTTATCATCGATTCAGACGTTCTCCATGCAAATAAAGATGAGACATTCTCTGCTGATGAAAGTAGGCAACTTTGAAAATCCTGGAGCAGTCGTTTGGCTGCCACTGTGTCGTCAGCCCTCTTTACCACCCACCCAGCCTTTCTACTTGTCATTTATAAATATGTCACCGTTTTCGCCACAAAATATAAAGCGACCCGCACGATTCCACTACAGATAACCGTGTTTGTTGTCATGGTAGTTGATAATCAAAAAAACAATTGTTCAGCTCTACCACCCTTTCGGTACCCAGCCGCCATGTCACCCGAAGGAGACACGAGGGTTGGGATACTGCTTGGTTGACCAAACCTAAACAGGAGAAGTCGAGATGTAGAAATCGGGTTCGAGCCATAGACCTTCCGGTCAGCACATTCGCGCTCTAACCACTGGGCCATCTCTTCCCGTCATGGTAGTTGAAACCGAATTGGTGAGGAAAGCCGATATTGGAGTTGATCTGCACCACAACACCATGCTCAGGGGCACGCCAAAGTTTCAAGCTGCTAGCTTGGATCATCGCACCAGGTAACTTGTGATTGGTTGTTTGAATGTATACCCATACCGAAAAGCCAGGTGAAGTGATGTGTCGCTGCACCATGAAAACTGCGGTACTATCCAGGATGGCTCTGTTCCAAACAATTAAATTCTGGGGAAATTACGTAACAGCCATTGATAACGAAGTCCAGAGTCCACTGTACAGTGAAGAGCATTCACATCAGTTTCCCTGTTTCATACGGAAGGTTTGTACAGTAATCAAATTTTGATAGGGTGTCCCATGTTTATTTTGTTCACTGATTTGTAGATTTTACTGTGATATCACTGTAGTTTGAGTACTCGTCCTCCAGTCCTGGTTCAATCATTCCGGCGAGTCTGCACTAAACGGGGAAAGCACTGGACTTGAGTTTCTCAGCTACTAGGGCCCACGAGCTCCACCAGCGCTGGTGTGCTAGTGGTCAAACGCTCCTCTCGCATGTCAAATGTCCAGAGTTCGATCTCCGGCAGGGCCAGAGATATGCACTGTTAATGAGGTCTGATATGAGGGAAACTCGGGCACAGTGTTTCCCTCCTTTTAGTATGGATTCATCAGAATTGTTGAACCAGGACAGAAAGACGACTGACTGTTCTTACAAGAGTGAGGTGAGTGTGAATACGACAAATCCCACTAACACGCACATCTAAATGATTTGTGTGACTTCACTGCGCCTAAGCAAGTTCCTGGCATAATTTACCTGTAAAATGTTTGTGATAGGAGATTTTTTGGTGAAAACATCTAGCAAAACAAGACTTTCCTAGCGGATCCGCGTACCGGAATAAACAGTGCTTGATAGAATAACAATGGGAGAGAGGTGGGAATTGCTTCGGTTGTATCTACAACTGATTGCGCGAAATGTGGTAAAACGTTGAGAAGTGAGTGCTGGAATGACTTATGATGTAGCAGTTGGTTTTCGGTATTGAATATCAGTATTGTAAGGAAATTTGGAAATTTTTAATGGGGATTTCGTCCCGTAGGTGAAGCCGAGCTCCGAAAAGCCGAAAAGCATTGTACAGCTGCTTCATCCTTATTGCGAATCACCAGGAGGGGTGAGTGCTGCTGTTTTCTAACTACAACCTAATGACACCTAATGACATGCGCTCCTGGTCAAAAGTTGAAGTGTTTACACTCCTAACAGGGAGGTCGCGGTTTCAAGACTCTCTGGAGTTTCGCAAGATTCGTACTTCTTGGTTCGCCGGGCTTGAAACAAAAATGACCGAACTGGATGACTTGATACCAGTTCTCGAACTGGGCGTTGTTTTTTCAGATACGATTAAGCCGATTACCTTATCAGTAAATGCTTAGCTTGCTGGAAGAAAATGCTATTGTACCAACAAGGCGACGAAATTTCACGTACTGGTAGAGATATTGACTTATCAGCATGGTGATTACTAGTTTTTTTTCACGGCTTTCCGCACACAGTCAGGCTTTACACGCAGTCCTGCTGGTGGCGTTCCACGTAATTTCGTCAGCCAATCACGACACGCCACACTTAAGTTGACGGTGCGAGCCAATCATTGTGCTGCACGCACCCTGAAAATACATGTCAAACAGACGGATCGCCGGGTCTAACCTCGAGCTATTGTTAAATTCAAGCAAATCGATTTTGTCACGCAATCATAGCAGCACCGACTCTTGATCATGGGGCGTGTACAAAGTAACACTGCAAATACTGGCGGAAACGTCATCCGAAAACTTCGCGAACACGGATGGTAATGATCAGGAGAGATAAAATTGACTGAAACGCCATAAGAGGCATTCTTTAATCATGTGCAAAAAAACTGCGGAAACGATTAGTGAATCTTCGCCAAGAAAATTTCCCAACTTTTCTGCCTTGCGCTTAGCAAAATACTGACCAAATTTGCCGAACACATCACATGTGAGGCATGCGAAATGGCTCGTTGGCTCGTCGCTGCGCTACCAATAACTGTGACAAAGTTACCGCCAAGAATGAAGCTATCCTCACACCACCGTTGCGCGGATAGGTCACTGTAAGCTAAAAAAAAACCACCATTGTTAGTGAGCTGTTTGTAAAAGTCATTCTGGGTCATTCAGGGAATCCATGCTCAACAAGGATTACGGGGCTGCAATGGATTCCAAACGGTTAAACTGATAATAATCAGTCATAAATTTACCGATGGACCAGCTTTTCATTAGAATACTAGTATTCTAAAGGTGTTGCGTATGGACTGGTCGAGAAGAATAATCTGGCGCTCTCTCCGCTCCTATGCACCTGCAAGATTTTGACCCAACTGAGTTGCGCAATAACTCGTGTCGCCAAACAAAGGAAATCAAGTACACTTGTTACTTTCTACCATGAAATGTGGCTGTCACTAATGGGCGACAGCCGACAGCACCCTTAGTCTGCTCCACAGGAAACATAAGACGGTGAAAACATTGAGGAATTGCAGCATTCACTACGCATCAGTACATCAATTCTTGCTGTGTGACAGAATGTAACTCATGACAAAGGGTCCCTGTCACCATTAGTACATCTGACAACCAATTTTCGGACGTCTATGCTATTATTTTAATTAATGATTCAAAAATGATGCAGTAAGAAGCCACTGCCTCCAAACATCCACACTCTGTAGTACTAAGTAGTACAGTGAGCCATGAACAGGGTATCTCTAACGGATGTTCCTCGTCCGCTTAGTTCAACCAAGCTGTGAGCTTTGTGAAGCCGCTGAATTTCGTCTGGGTCAAACAGTTAGTTCCTGAATAAACCTACAACATCTATTTGCGTTTCAAACGTTTCAGATAGTATTCTACCCAACCCGGAAATAAATCTGGCATGTTACTTCGAACCTAAATATCATTTTCACAAAAGCAAACTTATTGGATTAGATAAAATACATGCTTTTTGGGATCCTGGAATTGGTCTGTTACTTTTCGCTAGTTTCTGCTTCATTCCTGTATTCCCTGGTAGGCCGCTGTTCTTCAGATTACTCCATCACATAAAGAACGTGGCTGAAGCTAACTGGCCAAAAACAAATCCATCGGAGCATTCGAAAGCTTGAATATCGATCAAACAGCACACAGGCTCTAGTTAGACATAATCGAGTAGCACTGAAGTGGAATTTAAAACAGTTTTTGTTAGCCTAAATTGATGCTACCTTGACTTATCATAGTAATCCTGAAGATGTGAAGCGCTTGATTACCCACATGGAAATCAAGCTCTGCGGCTCTGCTCTCCACACAGCATTAATCCGCAATCAACCTTCGTAAAACGGACACAAAACGCATGGTTTCATCGCAGTAACGAATAATATCCCGAGAAACACTGAATATATTGGTTAAAGCCAAAATCGTACAAAAAAATGTGCACCATTTTTGAATATATTGGTTAAAGTCAAAATCGTACAAAAAAATGTGCACCATTTTACCGCCAAACCGCTTGACGTTTCCAGCAAATATAACCATCAATTCAATACCAATTTTGTGAGCTAATGCTGAGGTAATTTTTTATAACGTTGCAAAGCAAAGTTTTCATGGCTTATGGTTTCCCACTCATCTACCCCTTCTTTAAAAGATATTGGAAAGATGTGGACTTTCTGATTTTCTGGCTTGTAACGGTTTCACATTGGCTTAAAAAAGCCGTGAAAATTTTTCGCTGAGACGAAAGCTAATTGTTTTACGGTTGAGTACGCTAACACCTCACCTCTAATTAGGTGAACATTTAAAAGTCTGGACAATACAGTTGAATAAACAATCATTCATCAAATCTACTACAGGGTATTAAACTCACCAACAATTGGGGTTTTTTCAGTGTCGTCGAGAACATCTCAACCGAGTTATATTGACCGCATTCTCTGACCCATAAGACAATGCTCTGTAGGAAGATTTCGACTGTCAAGTTCAACATTTCAGCGAATATTAGCTTCCGAGTGACCATGGGCAGACAGAAGTAGGTTGCTATCCCAAACGGTTTTCGACGCTACTGAATACTGACTTATGAAATCTTCTGACCACCCAAAAGTGCTGGCGATCTGGTCATCCATCTAGTTGTAAATTTCGCAAAATCTTATCTCTTTTTGTGGAAGCATTTTTCGGAGAGAGCACCGTCACTTAAATTTTGAGCAAGTAGGACACGAGGGACGAACTGCAAAATCTGTTGTGAGGTTGTGGCGCCAGCAAATTTCGCTTGTCCACACGAGCACACTATATAAGTAATCAGATCCTGGACATTGTGGGAGCTAGGTCATCAATGTATGTCCTCACGACGTCTGGGGACCAACCGACGCGAAATGCTCATGCCAACAGATTGAGTTGGCATTACAAAGGTCAACTTCAATCGAACCAAATCCAACTTCCTTCAGTCTTTAATCAGGGTCTTGTTCAGGAACATGAGGATGGACGCCGCCGCCATGATACCGAGCAGGATTGGAAGTCAACTTCTGTCTACATTTAGGTTTTTCGTGTGATGACTTAACTGTACGTTTCATCAGATGCACTTAAAACACTCCGCCTCAAATTCAGTATAAAAAACCAATGTCCCGTTAAACATTAAAGGACGGCGTTATTTGATTAACTCTTTACACGAAATGTCTAAAATATAGTCACAATTTCAACGCATCGAATATTCCCCGAAACCCCTTAGGTTCTTGTCTTGATACTTTTAGACCCCAGCCAAAAAAGTTCTAGACACTATTCAGTTTTATTAAACGAATTCATAACAAAATCAATGGGACGTCCTCATGTGACCAAACTATGGAGAGTCCAGCGTTTCCATGCCTTCGGAAAAGAGTTATTGTTGGCACTCTTACTGGCGCGCTGCTAAGTTGAACCACAGGCCTTCAAATGTACCATGAGTGTATGCCAGCGAAGCATCAGTGTTGAACACTGATCTCAAGCTTTCGATAATGAACATGATGAAAGGACCTGATATTGTGCTGTAAGAACCGTCTAGAGGAGTACATTCAGTGTCTACCTGTAGAAGTCGAAGAAAAATCATATAAAACTGAAGTATATCGTCTTGGTACAGTGTACAATTTTGCTGGCCAAAGATGCACCACATTAACTTGCACTGACCTGTGAAATCAGTACGTCACGAAAATCCGTTTTCATATATTGCAATAGCAACTTGTAAAAGTGTGCGCAGCATGGTTTGTTGGGATCTCTGGATTAGTTCATCATCATCATCATCATCATCATCATCATCATCATCATCATCATCATCATCATCATCAGGAGCAGAAGATCCGTGTCCAAGAATGATTCTTCGTTACCGTACAAACAGGATCTATTTGAGGGACTTATTTTAAAGAAAGGAATAAAGGTGGATGGTGAGGGACTTACTGCTGGCTTACCTCAATCATTCCGAGGTGCCTACGCCTCCAAACACCCATTCAGCCAATCTGGATAGAAACTGACAACAAGAACGCCACTGACATCGATTAAAAGTCATGTCTTGCAATGTCTCCAATCAGATGCAGTGCGGATTACGCAGTCTCCATCATGAAAGGCGAGTAGCACCGACAGCACCCAGAAGTTTCGTAATCTCTTCCATATAACTCCGCCAGGTCAAGGGTTGGTCACCTCTCTGCTTCTGCCACTCTGAATTGGGCATGGAAAAAAGCACTCTGTTCGGAAAACAATGGTTCGGCTTGCGCAACACATAGCCTAACCAACGCAGCTTCTGGACAACGCAGCTACTGGACATACACCAAAGGAAGTCCCCGTCACACAGCCGATCACTCGCTTCCTAATTGCCTCGTTATGGATTCACCCCACACCAACTCACATAAGCTATGGTTGTGAGGCAGTGACTGTCAAACACCTGAAGGCGTCTCAGTTCCGCTGCTCGAACAGGCCGAGTCTCACAGCCATACAACAAAACAACCCGCACTGTAGCCTGACAAACACCTCTTTTGAGAGTCAGAGATATACCGCTTTGACGCCATAGGTGTCTCAAATTAGCAAACGCGACCCAAGCCTTGCAGACTGTATTCAGCTGTCACACACTACAGTTTATTAATACAACTTTCAAGATACGTAAAACACTCCATAACTTGGAGTGCCTCTCCCCGGATTGTGAGTGGCGTAATCACTGACTGCATGTCCAGGAGCATGACCTTAAACTTTATGGGTGCAAAGTGCGTACCAAAGAATGGGATGACTTTGGTCAGTTCATTCAAGAACAACTGCGTCCTCTCCTACTCTTCGAAGACGTGAACGATGTCGTGTGCATATTCCAGATTGATAAGGTCTCCGTTAGAGGCTACTTGAACACCGGGGTTTTGAAAACCTTCATGCCCATCAGTCACAAAATTGAATAGGGACGGAGAGAGTAGACACTCCTAACGAACATCGCTTTATGTACTGAATGTTTTGGAGAACTATCCGTATATTCTCACACGTCCGGAGGTTCGTTTAGCCTTTGCTCGCATCAGAACGAGTGGATAATACCATATAAATATGATTAGGTTACAAGAATGTGGTGTTGTGCCAATGTTTTCTTCACAACCCTTGGATGCAGTTAACGCTTCCTGATAAACTCATTGCAATCCAACTACCTGGCCGTGGAACAACGCGTCGAACATGTAGGATTCCTTCTGCGTCAAAAAGAACGACATCCGATAGTTGAAAATATATCCGAAGCTGACGAGACCGAGAGATGCTCATGGTGACAAATGATGATGACTTCTCGGCGATTACGAATTGTTTTCAATTTTTTAATGTGAAGTACTGATTTTTCAAGAGGAAATACTCCGTGGCAGAGGCATTTTTGATCCGTAGTTTTAAGGAATTAGCAGATAGAAGTGTCACTTGCATGTTATCAGGAAAACACGCTGTTGCATGACCAACTTACAATGCTCCAAGCGAACCAGAAGGCGAGTAAACATGGTGGCCGATGCGAGCAGTTGCAGTGGTTCTAACAGTGGTTCTAACAGTGGAGCTCATAAAAGTTTCAAACTCCATAGAGATTGACTCTCCACAGTTGTTTACGCTTCTTACATGAAAGATTGACACTGACTCGCTTCTGGTGTATCGAGTAAATTGTCTGTTATTGTACCGAAGAAATTTGAGTTCTATATGACACAATCGCCTTTTCAGCGAGAGTTATTTCCACAATCGAGGGAAAATTTTCTAACTGTATATCTTGTTTCATCCAATTTTGTTTACAATGTGCACTTCACACTAATATCTCTTCCGTGAACGTATGAAACTGTCTCCAAAAAATAGTTTAAACGCGTACCGGAAGCGTCGCTTTCCAGACTCCAAGTGACGTGAATTAGCCAATCGCTCCACAGGGATTGGGAATAGTGAACCAGTTATGGAACACCCGACAGTTGATCCTCCTTGTAACAGTGAATGAAGGCACACGCTTAGCACATGTTTAGAGTGTTACTCCCCACCATAAAATGATTGCAGTGAAGACGGCTTTGCTGCAGTTAAGAAGTCCACCCGTGGCTGAGAATGTATTCACTGTCAGCTACCAAAAAGAACGAACAGGTGTAATATGGCCGTTCCAACATGGAGACGTGAAGTCGTTTTCCGATGGCCATGAATAAGGATTATAACCGGTCCGCGCTGCAAAGAGGGGCGCAGTTTGCTAGGTGTACTGAGTTCCTAAAAAATTCGAAAGTTGCGGGGTGGGCTGAAAATCTTTCGCTTCTTCTGTACTAAGTACCGATGCAGTGCACTTGTGGCTGCATGAAAATGATTGGAAATCAGCTTATGGATCAAGCTCATGATACTTCTAGCTCATAGCAATTTGAATGGATTTGGCGAAATGTGGCCTCGACTGAACCGATTAGCTTACAGTCGTCTGATGTGTCGAAAATTTCCAGACACTGAGAACGAGTTAAGGATTATACCGTGAATCAACAGCGCCTCGCACAATACGGAGATTGATGTGCATAACTCCCCCGTAATGTCATTTAACTTTGGACGCACAGACTTGGACTCTATTCTCCTAACAACTGGTTTCGTGACACAAAATTAGTTACAGACAGAGCGTTATCCCTAACTTGGTAAACCAACCACTTACAATTTATGCACCTTTCCGTCAGTCTGTGTGTGTATTCACTAGTCCGACCGATTCTCACAACTGGCTGCAACTTTCACAGAAAATCCAATTTGGCTGCGGTGTGCGACACTTAGTCTGTGAAACTTGGCAAAAACTAGATATTTCCAATCTAGGACCAGCTGACCGTATCTTCTGGGCCATTGACGGCTCCTAGAATCCAGTTCCGCGATGGATTCTTCCACTGGAATCCGATTCGGTCACATCTTACTCGGCATTGTTTCACTATGCTTGTTAGGTAGTCGCATAAAGTTTCAACAGAGGTGAACATGCACCTTCCCTGAAAAGGGGGTCAATTTAGTTTTCATTTGGCCGCAAATTGTTTGTTTTGGTTGAGCGACTGCGACAAATGCTTCGTCAGTTATCCGTTCTATGTAGGCTGAATTGTAAGCCGTTGGCTGAAGATCGGTCAGTATTTGTGCGGGTCCTGTCAATTGTAAACTAGGTTGTTCTAAATATGTTCGTGAGTCCTAGTTAAAACGCAACTGAGGAGAGCTGCATCAGTCGTACGTGCACCAAATGCGTGTCTATAAACATCCTCACTAGCTGGGCCTTCCCAGCAACATACATCTTCCATGAATCGTAACCGGATACGCGATTAGCGAAATCAAACCATTATCTTCTTCAGTGATGACGGTCATCTTAGCTGGCTCCTGACTAATCTGGTCCCATGGGTTTTTCGCCAAAAACAGCGGTTAAACTCAACTCCATTTATGGTAGTTCATGATCATATGGTAAATCCTTCTTTCCTTCTGACGGAAGGCAATTCTTCGAATGCATACCACCACGGCTCATTGACCACATCAATGTTTCGACCGCGGTCTGTTAACCGGTGGCATCATGATTGACCGAACAAAGATCCTGGTTACTAGCCGGATTCATATCATACGTACGGCTTCAGTTATCTGCTTTGACGTCGAAAGAGGTGGAAAGATACTACGTAGATCCAACAGTGAATAAGAAAAAGGCAACTTTTCCAATCCAGACGACAGTTTAGTATGCTTCGGCCACTCAGTAATGTGACGTAAAAAGGTAAGTAATAAATCCTTAGCTGCTTTGTTACCTTCCATTTCAGGGAGAGGCGATTTAAGGTAAATTAATTGAAACAAATCAGTAATTTGGAATAGGAAACAGCTTCCCTATTCTGTACTAAGAACATCTCTCGCTTACGGCAGCGACTGCTGTCAATGGAAGCCAGCCAATTGTAAACCTTCTACCGCATATCTAAAAGATGTGCACAGAATGTCTGGGTTTTTTTTTTAAGAACAGCGGATATCACTCAGAGGACTAATTCAATTGTTCATACCGTGGAACGTATCAGTACTGCGGTGTTTTTATCTAGCTCGTCCGAATAAGGCAAACCGAAGACCACCACCGTAACTGGGATCTGCAAAGTATGTCCCGGTAACTGACTCTTCATCACAATACTCAAGTTATAGAATGCAAAAATTCGCCAAAAGCCTGACATGACACATTACAGCACACGAAATACTACCCAGTTAGACCACAAAACATCCCAGTTTTATTCGAAATGTTGATCGTGTCAATTCGTTACTACCGCTAGTAAACTGTGCCAGCAGAAGGAGATACAAAAGTAATAATGATGTCTGACATACAATCATGCAACCAGAGCTTTTAGTCGTCCAACCTAACAAACACCTTCACCTAGTCGTCTTGCACAGCTGGAGAGTTCCGAAATGTTGCGCTCCGTTTGATCCCGGTGGACCGGGCTATTGGTTGGGAAGACAATATCCAACACAAGACTGGAAAGAAACACAATTCAGTCTTGCAATTCCAGACGAGGACTTTTATATTGTGGAATTACAAAACACTACATGGCAGTCGGCTGCAGTTAACCTATGGCAATCAAAGATGTTCAAACTTCGGCTGTGCGTTTCCAGTTCGGAGTAATGATCTCAACATCTGAACTTGAAATAGGCAAGAGAGAGTATAGATGGTCAGTACGCATTGAAATGCGAAGGCAAGAAAGTTTTCTTCAAAAATTAACCGCTAACTAAGGATCCGTCCGTTTGTTATGTAAAACGATGGATTTGGCCAGCTTCCATAGAAATTCTCCCATGAGGTATCCTTTGACGAGGCCCTATAAGCGGTTTCCATTTCGGTCGGATGTACTATGAAAAAATCGCCTAAGTTCACTTGTTGACCTAAAGGTCATCCAAATCTCACTCAGTAATGGAGTGTTGACCGAACTTCCTCTTTATAAAAGGAAAACTTGACAGGGTTTCCTGAGTGGTTACCACTTTGGGGTCGTATACCCATGAAGTAAATCAACTTGCCTTTAGGTAGGATAGTCACCCAGGGTCTAACAGAAGTTATTTTTGTCCACTAATAGCTATGCCCTCGTATCGATGGAAATATATACCACATATTCAGAGATTGGATGAAAAGTCACGTCACACTGGGACTCGGCGAAGTGGACCATGAATAGAATCATCATATCCACCGTCACCACTACTAACTGCGTTAGCAGTTCGAGAATACTGGTGAACTTAGGATTTTCCACCTTTGAAAAGACCCCAACAGACGGACCAACGCCTCCCCTCGGAAGGGGAAACAATATAAGAAGCCTCTCATCACTGATCTCCGTCAGGAGTGGTCTTGCCAGGATGTTTAAGAGGACGACACGAACCCATGAGCTTGAGACTGCAGAAATTGCATGAGAATGTTTTTTCCAGCAACGAACATTCACTAGGAATTTCTAGCTATTTTAGTGGATTGTCTGCTCGACAGCAAACTCTTCGACAGCCCGTAAACGGTCTCATTCCCCTTTGAGCTCATCGGGTAAGCGCAGTCTCCTAGTATATTTCACATATTTTTTGTACAGCCAAACTGGAGAACAGACTGTGGTTTTCTTAATTCATGTGCTGTCAGCCTCGACCAAGGTGCTTCTTGAAGCCCCCAATGGAATGCCTCCTGAAGAACAAAAATCTACAAGCAGCAGTCACCGTGTAGGGGGTTTCGACCTGTAACAATGCACGAAGATCAATAACAATCAACAAACCAAGGGTTCCAGCAGTCTTCCATTAAACAATCAAGCGCAATGCAATACAAGCCGAAAAGTGCACATGCAAAAATAATCGTTCAGCTGTAACGAACTTTCGGTGTCTAGCTTCCATGCTACCCGAAAGAAGCAAATGTCATCGAATAGGGTTTTATTTGATTAAATTTTGTGAGTCCGCATAGTAATAAAACTTGGTATTTCCTAAGAAAGCTCCAGTAAATCATCTCAAGCTCAGACAGAACAGAGGATTCCGTTATTTTGGTTTTAAAACCCGGTTTACGCGTGTTTAAAACTTAATTCCCACAGGGAGTAATGAAGTGGGGTGTTGCCCCATTGCAAAATGCAGATGATTTTGCAAAGCACACTGACTAGAGCAAAACTGCTGTCACCTCCCTATCATAGGACGACCCTGATCGTCGTAAAAATGACTCCCTAATAAACCAAAGCCTGTAGGTTGTGAAACTCCTATGCTTTTGTTGGCCGAAACGCACCCAAAAAGATGATCGAATTGGATGTGCATGTTGACCAGCTGAACTATTGCTAACCCACTTTGGGTGACAGTCTAACTTATTTCGAAGTCTGAACCATCAAAATCGTGTAAGCTGTGTAATTGATCCACAGTGAAGTGAAGTCTTTAGCGAACGCTGCAAGGGTCCATCAGCAATCCCGATGTGGAATTTTGGCAACAGGACCAGTAGACCTGATTAGAATGACAACAGAATGCGACTCGGAATTACTCGTGTGCTTCAGACCAACAGACAGAGTAGTGTTACTCGTGCTCTAGATAGCTCAGCAGTTACGGGGCAAACTTACTGGAAGGTCCGCGGTTCGGACCCAACCCAGGCATCTCGACTACTCCTGGCTATGCTTGGGCAGCCCAGAGGCATTTAAGCCCTTGTCCTTTCTTCGAGTGGCACAGCAGCTAGGTACCGAAAGGTTGTTTCAGTTGAACGATCTTACAGTGTTATTCACCTGCTGCAACCACATCTCTCGTATTCCTCTAGCCATTCAAGACAGGAAACTAAGGCTGGAATAATATTTTGAAGCAGCCGTTGTCAATCAATCTTCCAGGACGTGGTCCTCGTGACCACTCCCTGCGCTTAAACGGACACAATTCAAGAAATGGTAATTAGTAGATGTCAGTGTTATTCGTACTGTCGGTTTCTTTCCAGATAGTCTGATCGAACGCTTAGGAGTGAATACACGTCAGGATCAGGCTCCTGCCTCAACCACTTTTGCTTTTCACTTTAAGGCTTTAAGGATAGTTAAACTTTGTGGTTGTACGGCAGTGAAGCACCAGTGTCATCACTGATGTTGCTGTCTCTGATTGCGGTGTGGTCCTTATCCTTCACAACTGGACGCCTCAGAAGTTGTCCCGAAGGATCCTCAGTAAGATGCGTCGTCTGATGTTCCACACCATCAGGGTTACTCCACTTGGTTTGTCACGTAAAGCACGCTTCGTTAGTTAAGCAGTTAGTCGCTTTTGGCGATGGAATCCTTTGGAACGAAACACAGGTATTTTGCATTACGGAAAGCTGCTATCGTCGAATGGGACTTCAGCAAACACCACACCGACCCTTCACTGAACGCCTAATAGTCCAGTGCTTCGGAGTCCATGAAACCTTCTCTCTCCCACTCTTTACTTTACTTCTCTTAGAATGGGTGTCCTACCGAATTTTGGTGGCTGAGATAACCGTATCCGACTGAGCTGGATGATCGGCTTGCTCCGGCTCACCTGAATGAAGACCGAAGCACTGAATATATCGACGCCGTTCCTGTTCGTAATGTTCCTTGTTCAGAACCATTACCGTGCCTGAATTCCATGGCATACCTGGTGGTTCTTTATGGTAAACACTGCTTGGGTCAGTGGTGCCAGCTTGTATTAGGATGAAGTGCCGCGATACAGCTCTCCATGTGTGGTGACTGGTGGAAAGTACTGTATACATTTCGCTCTGGTCTCGTACCAAACGGCGTACACCACAAACTTAGGTAGTAACCAACGTCAGAATCGAGAAGCTAGATATGATCACATTCGTCCGCATGTCAAATTCACGAAACATGTGCGCCATAAGCGTCCTCCATATTACGAGCTTCAATCAGGAGGAACGGAAGCTCATTAAACCAGATTGAAAAGTGTGACATGTCCCACACCCCTTGACATAGTTGTGGAGTACCGCTTGGATAACTATGGTGACCCCGGTCAGATTGGAATACACCTGACGTGGGCGCCGTGGTCCGAACCAGTCAATGTATGGGAAGCATTCGAGAAATTGCTTCCGGAGCTTACTAGGCTGTCGATTCCTAAATTATCACACTTGAGAACCGCCTGTGACCAGTAACGACAATCTAGGCAGCGACCAACCACAAAGCCTCCATATGCAGGCCACACAAAACTGAATACCCACAGGCAATATGAGCCTCTGGGTGACAGTTCACAAGTTCCCTCAAAGTTGACTTTTGGGGGGCTCATATGTGAAGGATAATCACGTCAAAGTGCGAGGTCCGTCACGGTCGCTTATTGATCACCTGTTTCTGGAGCTATGATCGATTATACTTGTGTAACTATATATATATATATACATATATATATATATATCGCTGTGAAACAGCACGCCCAGGGTGACCAGTCCCCACGCCATTTCACCGAATGCTCCTGTAGTAATTTTGTGGACAACCAGCCTGTTGGATTGGCAAGCACCACAAGTATCTTTGGTAACTCCCCACCTACAACACTTATATATTACCATCTCAACGCATTGCAGTACCACTGAGACCCTGTATGTCGAACGTGCCACCTCACGGAACAGCCTACAGTGAACTTCATAATCTCCTTAACAGTGGCAATCAATTCAGAATGTGCCACACCGAAGGTACAGGCCAGAGACTGATTGCTTAAAAGAAAGACTAACATATTAGAGATAAGTTATTTAAGGTACCAAAGAATATACAATTGAAAACAGGCCCGAAAACACCCAACAAAACAAGAGGTTCTGACATTATCTGATAGGACTTATAGTTCTTCATGAGTCTTCGACGCCTCCGATTCGCTATCGGTTGGCTCCGTCGAGTCGTCACTGGTCTCCTTTTCAGATGGTTCTTCCTTATCGGAATCCCCTTCACTACCGGATTCCTCCTTTGTTTCTTCAGATGTCTTCGCTTTTTCGGCCTCTTCTCGTTTCTTTTCAAATTCAGTCTCAAGCTTGTTCCGAGGTCTCCAGACGCGTTCACCCTCCTCTTTGGCAAACTGAGGGTCATCAGTAATGAGAATTTCATCAAACACGGATCCAGAGGTTACTTGCCACAGTTCAAACCCAACGTGAGCAATATCATCTCGCACATACAGATCAGGATCTGGCTGATAGTCCGGATTACTGATTTTCGGCGCTACCCATGGCCCTTTGTAATTAGGATTCGCAATTTTCCGAGGATGCCATTCTCCTCTATATTCGGGGTTGGGGATCTTCGGTCGCTCCCACTCCCCGTCCATCTCGTCATCCCAATCCTCAGGTTTCTTCGCATCAGGATCCGGAATATCTTTAGGCTTGTCCCAGTCTTCGGGTTTTTTATCATCAGGATCATCAATTTCTTCCTCGTCTACCCAGTCTTCAGGTTTCTTTGAAGCGGGATCCTAAATCAGTCGATTATCAAAACGTAAACAAGGCTTACATCAATTTCCTTCGGAAGAAGCATATCCCAGTCATCCTCCAGGTTGCCTTCCTCGACCTGCTCATTATCGATCAGGATCTTGAATTTGTTGTCCGGTGTGAGGATAAATGTGTACAGATGTGAGACCAGATCATCCTTGCAGCGGACCTCTTTCTTGATGAGATGATTCTTCCCTTTGTAGCTAAAAATTGCGTGAACTTTCTTGGTGGAATAGCCACATATATCAGGACCTAATAATGACGTTTATATTACCAGCTGGCAAAACCCACCAAACATGAAAAGGTATGGAGTTTCACCGTGGAATGTCTTCTGGTCGACATTCGAGGGCAGAAGTTTCAGATAAGCTCCCCCACAGCTGACGCTTTGCTCGTACTTGACGATGTACTGAACAACTAACGTCTTATCTCTGTTCGAAAATGGCTTATCGAGTTTTCGTGAAATGCCATAATATCTTGCATCAACGGAAGTCTTCAGGGCCACATCTTCAGGATTTTTCCATGCCTCGTTAGAGAACAGCTCCCAAGTCCCTCTTGTTTCGTCGCTATGATGTTTTGACTCAACCCACTGCCCTGGTTTGTCACCGATTGAATCTGAAATGTGTGTTATTCCTTTTGAACGTTCCAGGGAACATAGTACCTTTACTAAAGTGTTCATACAAGTAAACCTCCGCATATGCAGAAAGCGCAAGAAACGCTAAAAGCGAGGACCGCCACATTCCTATAGGACTGCTGATGCAGGTAAACATAAACCACCAAGGTCCAAACGCCCAATTTAAGTAACACGACGACCAATGAAAAACGACCACAGAGCTGATGACCCAAGTGCTTAGACCTAGTAAAACAAACGATTTCCTCGTAGTTCAGCATTGAGAATACACTGGCTTGTGGATGTGAACAAGAAAGCGGACCAAAGTCCTTCACATCTCACCGGTACGTCCGAGGTCAAGCCCTCTTCGGGCGGTGGGTCAGTTGTGTCAAACCAATATGCATGTCAAGTACAAAAGTCCAATAGAGCATACGCTAGTATGCACCGATTTTGTGGCAGAAAAATGGGTGAGACCCTTGTGCCGGTTTGCTGTACGAAAGAATCAGTGATTGTCGATTATCGGGTTTGCCAAACTGCACTCGCCAGGCAAATAAGGAAAGCCGGGGATATCGCTAACTCGCAATTACGTGACGGTCCGCGACAGCATTCCCAACTAGAAGAAAGAGGAATCGGAGTGTCCTGAGTTATTAGCTAGACCCCAGGGCAATAACGCTTTGATTTAAGCTGTTCTACCTGCCTGAGACTCGTGACGACGAACTGCATTGCATGCTCCAACTTGAAGTGCTTTCGTCGCATAGCCTATCGTTAGCGGAGCCGAATCACTTTCAAATACATCCGTCGAGTTACACACTCACGGATTGATACACAGGATCAAGGCTT